>PVJX010000183.1:0-36060 GCA_004027295.1 Dolichotis patagonum | reverse complement strand
TTAAGACCATTCTCTTAAGCGAAATAAACCAAACTCACAAGGGTAAATACCATATAGTCTCCCTAGTATGAAATTTGATAAGAGTATATAAGACTTTATGGTAAGCATGAGTCCCCATCTCATAGCTTTGAAGCCTTTCAAAGTTTTCAATCATCAGTTTGAATGGTTTTATCCTGTTTTGTTTCACTATATCATGCGTGATGATATGAACAGCTGTTTTGAAAAAAACAAAACATTATGACAGCTATTGCTGATTTAATATCATCCTTCTTAGAAGTCCTACCATGCTTTTTTTGTTCTACTACCATTGGTTCTATCTATCACATTGTGTCTTATTGGAATTTGAATATGTGTGATAGTTTAAACAAAAAAAAATTTTTATCGAAAATGAGATATTATAGTACCCATTGACCATCTTCTGTTATTCAGTTCAGAAAGCCCCGTAATTCTTTCACTCTATGCATGGCTTTATACTATTGTGTTATGTTTGATATTATTGTATTTTAAACTATGCTCAACTATAGCAGAGTAAGTGATACGGTGTTAGCTACTGTTGATGTCCAGTTGTCTTAATGTAAAGTACTGTGTTGCCTATGTTGTCCTGTTCTGATCTGCTCTGTACTGCCCTCTTTTGTTTTACTCTCTTTCAAATTTTAAAAAAAAAAGAATTTAAAAAAAAGAGATAAAAATGGCTACAATTCCAAAAACAACAACAGAAAGAAACCACCAAATAGGGCGATCAATTAAACAGAGGGCAAAATCAGGAAACCAACAGTAGGAAAATAACATGACAAAGATAAACCAATACATATCATTTAGTTAATGAAAAGATAAGTTACTTCCTTCATAAAGAACAACTGAAAAAATTCATGACCACTAAACAAGCTCTACAAAGTGTTCTAAAAGATACTCTAGAAAAAGATAACAAAATCCACAATTCAAAAAAAAAAATAAAAAAGAAAGAAAGAAGCCCACTACCCAGGACAAGCAAGGAAGTGGAGAGGAAAAACAGGGAAACAACAGCTGGAAAATAATATGACAAGGATAAGCCAGTGCATATGAGTTACCATCAATGTAAGTGGCCTCAATTCACCAATCAAAACAGACTGGAAGACTGGATCAAGAAACAAGATCCAACAATATGCTCTGTGCAAGAAGCACATATAAGTGAAAAAGAAATTCATAGACTAAAAGTCAATGGATAGAAAATAATATTTCATGCATGAGAAATGGAAAAAAGTAGAGGAATCTACTTTGTTTGCAGACAAGGTGAACCAAGAATGAGATAAAGAGATAAAGGTCAAGACATATGTGTTAGGGAAAACCTTAGGAGAAGATAACAATAGTAAATATGTATTCATGGGTTATGGATGACATTAAAGAAGAAATTAAACATCTATAATTAAATGAAAATATAGATATAGTATATGACAAACTGTGGGCTGGAATGAAAGCAGTCCTAAGATAACTATGTTCATTAGAGGTATTGGCCTAGGTCTCTTTTCTAAGTATGTTGTATCTATAATTATTTTAATAATTATTCAGAATGTTTATGTCTTCTTCATTAAGCTTTGGTAATTAATATACTAAATATCATAGATAGAAACATAGATATCTATAAACATAGCAAACATAGAAAAATTCTCAATAAGATACCAACAAAAAGAACGTAGCAAAAACAGAGTAGCAAATCATCAAGATTACACATCTTGACTAATGGAATTCATTCTAGGAATTTAGAGATAGTTCAATATATGCAAATCAATAAATATAATACACCATTTCAACAGAGTGGTCCTACAAAAACAGAATTATAATAATGGCATTCTTTAATGGCATTAGGGGTTCCTGGATTTGACTCTGCAATGTGGTGAGACCTAAAGACACCAAGGACTCGCCTTCTGCTTCTGTGGAATATACTGATAATCCTTGGCATGAACTGTTTAAGCTAATATGCCACATATATCCATTTGATTAGCCTAATTCACCAATTGTGAGATGTCAGAAATTTAGTGACTCTGTATAAAACAATTTTGAGTATCTTTGGCAGAGTAGACAATATAATGACGCTGGATGGTTGGTCTTAGCCTCTTTGTACAAACTAATGAAGGAAAAGTCCCATCTCCAGAAACAGATAAGAAATTTAAAAGTTTCTCAGTGTGTCATGAGTGAAAATCTCCTCTCTTTTAGCCACAAGGCTCAGATTGCAGAAATCCAAACACAGTCACTCATAATTTGATTAGTTGAACTACAAACTAAATTTAATCCTCAGCCTCAAAGGCAATCTGAAGCAAAAGTGAGGGCACTGGTCGGAAAAGAATGGGATCCCAGGAATTGGGATGGAGATTTTACGGGAGGATCCTGATGAAATTGACGATACTGAGTTTCTGGATGCTAATGAATTTATTTTGCCAGAGGGAGAGATTTCCCCACTTGAAGTGGCAGAGGCATCACCACTTCCACCCCTTGCTGTGTTGGAGTCTCCTAGTATATTTGGGAAGCTAATCCTGTGTTGACTAAACAGGATTATGCTGATGCTTCTCAGGACCCACTCTCAACACTCTTTTTTGCCTCCAGACCCATAACCAGGCTCAAATCACAAAAAGCTCCTACAGGTGAGATACATAGTGTGTCCCATGAAGAGGTTCGCTATACTCCCAAAGAACTTCTCAAGTTTTCCAACTGTTATAGGCAGAGGCCTAATGAGCAAGCATGAGACTGGATTTTATAAGCCTGGTATAAAGGAAGCAAAACATACACCTGGATGAGGCCAAATTTGTTGACATGGGCCAATTAAGGAGGTATTCTAAATTTAACATCATAGCTCGTGGAGTGAAGAAAGAGGTTAGTAGTTTATTTGGCCGATTGGCAGAGGTATGGATCAAAAGATAGCCCACTGTGAATGAATTAGTGATGCCTGAAATTCCATGGTTTACTATTGATGAGGGGATAAAGAGGCTCAGGGAAATGGGAATGCTGGGGTGCATCTGTCAAGTTAAACCTAATCCTCCACATCAGGATGATCCAGGAAACATACCTTTCACCAGCACCTTGAGAAACAGATTTGTGAGGGGAGCACCAGCATCCCTGAAGGGCCCATTATTGCTGTTCTTTGCATGCCAGACCTTACAGTGGGAACCACGGTTACTTAATTAGGACATTTAAGGGAAATGGACTTGATTGGGCCCCTGGAGTGGCAGAGGTCAGGTGGCAACACTTAACTGACAAAAGCAGGGTCCACATACTTACCATCATGGACAGAGAAGTGCAACAATGACCAGAATAATCTGACATGTGCAGACCTCTGGCGTTGGCTGATTAGCCATGGTGTTCCTAGATGTGAAATAGACGGAAACCTACAAAATTTTTACTGGATTTATATAACTGAAAAAATTTAAGGGCAAATGAATGGAACCTTACTTCAAATCGTTGTAACAGGGAATCATGGCCCCTCAACCAGTTCCCAGATTTGAGCCAGTTTACAGACCCAGAACCCCTTGAATGACAGGGAGGCCAGGTCCCCTTGGAGAAGGATTGTGATGCACCAAAAAGTTATACTGTTAATCTTTCTCCCATCCTTCCCCAGAGGGACCTAATGCTTTTGCCCGAGTAACTGTCCACTGGGGGAAAGGGAATGATCAGTCATTTCGGGAATACTTGACACTGGTTCTGAACTAGCACTGATTCCAAGGGATCCAAAATGTCATTGTGGCCCTCGAGTAAGAGTAGGGACCTATAGAGGTCAGGTGATCAATGGAGTTTTAGCAAAGGTTCGACTCACAGTGGGTCCAATAGGTCCTCAGATTCACCCTGTAGTCATTTCCCCTGTTCCGGAATGTATAATTGGGATTGATGTACTTAGTACCTGGCAGAATCCTCACATTGGTTCCCTAACCTGTAATGTGAGGGCTATTATGGTTGGGAAGGCCAAATGGAAGCTGCTAGAGTTGCCTTTGCCTGATAAAATAGTAAACCAGAAACAGTATCGCATTCCTGAAGGGATCCCAGAGATTACTGTCCCCATCAAGGACTAGAAGGATGCAGGGGTGTTGGTGCCCACCACATCTCCATTTAATTCCCCCATTTGGCCCATGCAGAAGACAGATGGGTCTTGGAGAATGACAGTGGAATACCATAAACTGAATCAGGTGGTGACTCCAATTGCAGCTGCAGTACCAGATGTGGTTTCCTTGCTTGAGCTGATTAACACATCTCCTGGTACTTGGTATGCAGCTATTGACTTGGCAAATGCCTTTTTCTCTATACCTATCCATAAGCACCATCAGGAACAGTTTTCTTTCAGCTGGTGGGGTCAGTAATATGCCTCCACTGTCTTACCTCAGGGGTATATTAACTTGCCAGCCGTATGTCACAGTTTAGTTCGAAGGGATCTTGGTCACTTTTCTCTGCCACAGGATATCACACTGGTCCATTAAATTGGTGATGTTATGCTGATTGGGCCTAGTGAGCAGAAGGTAACAACCATACTGGATTTGTTAGTAAGGCATTCTGAGCCAGAGAATGGGAAATAAATCCAACAAAAATTCAAGCTCCTTCTACCTTAGTGAAATTTCTAGAAGTCCAGTGGTGTGGAGCGTGTAGAGATATCCTTTCTAAGGTAAAAGATAAATTGTTGCATCTGGCTTCCCTACAACTAAAAAGGAGGCACAGTGCTTAGTGGGCCTATTTGGATTTTGGAGGCAACAGATTCCTCATTTAGGTGTCTTACTCTGTCCCATTTACCAAGTGACTCAGAAAGCTGCTCAATTTGAGTGGGGCTCAGAACAGGAAAAGACTCTGCAACAGGTCAAGGGTGCTGTACAGGCTCCTCTTCCACTAGGACCATATGATCCAGCAGATTCAATGGTACTTGAAGTGTCAGTAACAAATAAAGATGCTGTTTGGAGTCTCTGGCAGGCCCCCATCGGTGAATTACAGTGGAGGCCTTTAGGATTTTGGAGTAAGGCTCTGCCACCATCTGCAGACAACCACTCTCCCTTTGAGAAACAGCTGTTGGCCTGCTACTGGACCCTAGTGGAAACTGAATGCTTGACTATGGGACACTAGGTCACCATGAGACCTGAGTTACCTATTGTGGTCTGGGTATTATCTGACATGCCAAGTCATAAAGTTGGACATGCACAGCAACAGTCTAGCTTTAAATGGAAGTGGTCTATTTGTGATTGAGCCAGAGCAGGCCCAGAAGGTACAGGTAAATTACATGAGGAAGTTGCCCAGATACCTATGGCTCCTACACCTGCTATGTTGCCTTTGTTTTCCCAGCATGCACCTATGGCCTTGTGGAGTGTACCATATGATCAGTTGTCAGAGGACGAGAAGGCTAGGGTCTGGTTTACAGATGGCTCTGATGTTATGCAGGCACCATCTGCAAGTAGAAGCTGCAGCATTACAGCCCTTTTCTGGGATATCCTTAAAAGATAGTGGTAAAGGGAAATCATCACAGTGGGCAGAACTTTGAGCAGTGCACTTGGTAGTACATTTTTCCTGGAAGAAGAAATGGCCAGGTGTGAGACTGTATGCTGACTCATCAGCTGTAGCCAATGGTCTAGCCGGATGGTCAGGAACTTGGAAGGAACGTAATTGGAAAACTGGTGACAAAGATATTCGGGGAAAATGTATGTGGATAGACCTCTTTATATGGGCAATGGGTATAAAGATATTTGTTTCCCATGTACGTGCTCACCAAAAGGTACCATCAGCAGAAGATGACTTTAATAATCAAGTGGATAAGATGACTCATTCTCTGGACAATGGCCAACCTCCTTCTTCAGCCTCCCCAGTCATTGTCCAATGGGCCCATGAAAAGAGTGGCCATGGAGGCAAGGATGGAGGCTATGCATGGACTCAGCAACATGGACTCCCACTCACCAAGGTTGATATGGCTACAGCCACTGCTGAATGCCCAGTATGCCAGCAGCAGAGGCCAACACTGAGTCCCTATTATGGCAATTCCCCGGGGTGATCAACCTGCAACCTGGTGGCAGGTTAATTATATTGGACCACTTCCATCATGGAAGGGACTGCGCTTTGTCCTCACTGGCATAGATACGTGTTCTGGTTATGGCTTTGCCTTTGCTGCGCGTAATGCTTCTGCTAAAACTACCATCTGTGGACTCACAGAATGCCTTATCCACCGTCATGGAATTCCACATAGCATTGCCTCTGACCAAGGAACACATTTTACAGCTAAAGAAGTGAGAGTGGGCTCATGCTCATGGAATTCACTGGTCCTACCATTTCCTTCACCATCCAGAAGCAGCTGGACTGATAGAAGGATGGAATGGCCTTTTGAAGACACACAACACCAACTAGGTGGCAACAGTTTGCAAGGCTGGGTTAAGGTACTTCAATAGGCTGAATGTGCTTTAAATCAAGGTCCATTATATGGCACTTTGTCTCCCATATCCAGGATTCATGGGTCCAGGAATCAAGGCATCGAAGTAGAAATGGTACCATTCACCATTACCCCTAATGATCCACTAGTGAAATTTTTGCTTCCTGTCCCCGTGAATTCATGTTCTGCTGGCCTAGAAGTTTTGGTTCCAGAGGGAGGAAGGCTTATACCAGGAAGCACAACAATGGTACCATTGAACTGGAAGCTAAGACTTCCCCCTGGTGATTTTGGTCTCCTCATGACTCTGAGGAAACAAGCTAAAAAGGGAGTCACAGTGTTGTCAGGGGTGATTGATCCAGACTACCAAGGGGAAGTTGGACTACTACTACTCAACAATGAAGGAAAGGAAGAATATACATGGAGTGTAGGAGATTCCTTAGGGCACCTTTTAGTATTACCATGCCCTGTCATTAAGGTTAATGAAAAATTATAGCAACCTAATCCAGACAATGTGACAAGTGGTCCAGAGCCTTCAGGAATGAAGGTATGGGTCACTCCACCAGGGAAAGAACCGAGACCTGCTGAGGTGCTTGCTGAAGGACAATGGAATATAGAATGGGTAGCAGAAGAAGGAAGTTCTAAATACCAGCTATGACCTTGTGATCAGTTACAGAAAAGAGGATTATAATTAGCATTTCTCCCCAAGTATGGTTCTAATGTAACATAATGTTAGACATAGTGCTGTTTTTTGGAAATTGTTAAACTTGTGTTATAATGTTAAAGTTATAAACTGACAGGAGTAAGCATCAACCAAAGAAAAGTTACATTGTGTATTCTGGTAGGGGAATTAGTGCATTTCTATTTGTGCAAAGGACAGTTAAAACATGTTAGGTGCAATTATATGCATGTCTGTGTACCTGGAACTAGTTTGAAGAAATGTGTCTGGTTTCCAACTTGACAAGGGTTGGATTGTAGCGGTTGATTGATTGTGTCAACCTGAGACATTTAGAAGCTTAACTAAATGGGTTTAGCAACTCTACACCCAAGGGTGTAGAAGGCCCAACCTAGGGTGGCTCAGTACCTGGAGGTATAAAAGAGAAGGAGGAAAGATGAATGAATTCCGTTCTTGGGTGAAGCTCCAGTCTTGGCCTTTGGTTTGGACCTGGACTCCTGGCTTCCGGTGTAGACCCTTCAGCTTTTCATCGTAGAGCCTTAGGTCTTCTGTTCCAGACTCATCAGCCTTCTGGTGTGGACTTGCACAAGACACTAGGGTGAACTCCAGACCTTGGATTCAATCCTTCAGCCTCCAGTGTGTAGATACCCTCTGCACACTTCCTCATCCGACTCTGTGGCTGACCATCATAAACTAATCCTGGCGTTTCTTATACATCTGTATATCTTGTGTTATTTTTGTTTTCTCTAGTAAAACCCTGACTAATATACTTAGCAATCAACCTAATGAAGGAAGTAAAAGTTCTATACATGGAACATTATAGGACTCTGAAAAGGAAAATCAAAGAAGATATCAGAAAATAGAAAGATATCCCTTGCTTGTGAATGGGAAGAACTAACATTGTGAAAATGGCCATACTACCAAAACCATCACACTGATTTATTGCATTCCCAATTAAAAGGTCATTAGCAGATCTCACAGATTTGGAGAAAGCATTCCTAAAATTCATTTGTAGAAAGAAGAGATCTAGAACAGCGAGGCAACCTTGGGCAACAAAGGCAAGACAGGAGGTATCACAATCTCTGACTTGAAATTTTACTACAAAGTTGCATTGGTAAAATCAGCCTGGTACTGGCAAAAAAAAGCAGACCTGAGGACTGGTGGAACAGATCAGAAGATGCAGCCACAACTACAAATGGTCTAATATAGAAAGCCCTTCATAGTCCTAATTGTGATCTAGGAAATTTAAATTTGTAATCCCATGGAAAATTTATTTGAATTCTAGCAAGTTAATTCCAATCTACAACTTCCAGTGCAACCCATGGAAAGAACAAAGACACTATAGCATATTTATAGTTAGGGCAGCCAAAGGGTCCTCTGTCCTAGTAGGGTGATGATTATCACATCATCCTAAGGCCAAACCCAGGTTTTATTAATTCTTGCTGAGGGGAATGTCTCAGGAATGAGTGAATGTGAGAGTCATGGGAATTACCTGGGTGCAGTGATCTGGGCTACACTGGTGGCCTGAAATTACTTCTGCAATATGCAGACAGAAGGACATGCAGAAAGTAATCTGTGTAACAGTTCAAGTTAGTATCTAAAGTTTTGGGATCAGTGCTCCAGTTCTGATGTATAATCTTTTATGCTTTGGGAAGTCATAGCCTCTTATCTCTAGGCTGGATCCCAGTCAACAGCATGGTGGGTGGTTCTGCCTCCTATGCTGCTCACACATGTTTTTTGGGAGCCCTAAGGGAGGGGTAACACCTCAGCTAGACAGATTTACATTGCTTAAAGTCAGTTGAAGGGATAAGGAACAGTCTCAGCAAGCTCTGTATATATTACTACATGGAAATAAGGCCAGGTTGTGCCCAAATGGAGTCAGTTGCTCTCCTTTCAATGAAAGTCACCCAAATAATCCTCCATACTCCAAGACACCTTTGACAAAGGGGCCAAACAGGTTCACTGGAAGAAAGATAGCCTCCTTAATAAGAGATGCTAGGAAAACTGGCTCTCCATATACTGAAGACTAAACCTCTATGTCTATTACCATGCACTAAACTGAAATAAAAATGTATCAAAACCATGAATATTAAAACAGAACCATTATATCTACTGGAGGAGAAAGTATGTACAAATATTTAAAACATGAGTATAGGTAGAGAGTTCATAAAACAAACCCAGGCTGTATGGAAACTATTTCAAAGAATCAGCAACTCAGATCTAATACTTTAAAAAAGATTTTGCATAACAAAAAAATCACCAAAAGAATGAAAAGACAACTCACAGATTGGGAAAATATTTGCCAGCTTAGTATCTAGAACTGAAAAATATCAGACCCCCAAATTTAAAGACCCAATCCAAAAATGAGGATCTGAGATGAATACATCTTCTTAGATGAAGAACTATAAATGGCAAATAAATATCTGAAAAATGTTCAATATCATCGGTGATTTGAGAATTGCAAATTAAAACAAAGCTGAGATTTCATCTCACCTCAGAAATAATGACTATTATCAATTAGTCAACCAATAACAAATGCTGGGAAGACTATGGGGAAAAAAGAACACTTCTCCACTGTTGGTGGGAGTGTAGAGTGGCACAATCACTGTAGAAATCAGTGTGGAGATTCCTCAAAAACTAGAATTAGGGGTTCCTTCCCACCCAGTTATTCCCTTTCCAGATATCTTACAGGAAGAATTAAAAACTTCAAAGCACAGTGATATATGTGTATCCCTGGTTATAGCAGCACAATTTGTAATAGTTAAATCTTGGAAACAACCCAAATTCACATCAACTGAGAATTGGATCAAAAAGATGTGGTCTCTATACAGAGGAGCACTACTCAGTCATAAAGAAGAATAAACTTGAGAATTTTACAATAGGTGCAATTTGAGTCTGTACTCCCAAGTGAAATAAATCAGACTTGCATGTGTAAGTATTGTATTGTCTCTCTCATGTGAGACACTATAGAAGTAAATAAAGTCTAAAATGTACAATAGATATTGTGAAAATGGAAAATACTGTTCAAAAGGAAAAAGGAATTAGGATTGATGAAAGGAGAAAGCACAGTAGGGAAAAAGGAAAAAATGCAAGTCAGTTATATTATTATCTCTTAGTTCATTGAAAAGAAAGGTGTCTGCTAATAACAAATGGAGAAATTTTTATGCCCATAACATACCCTGAGAAACTACTTAAAAAAAATAACATGTAATGTATTAACTATTGTTATTCTTCTATTACTTTGTTTTGAAATTTTGCTTTATCTTTTTTACATAAAATAAAATAAGTCTACCCAGTAATTCCCTTTCTGACAGTATAAAGACTATATTTATCAATCAATAATATTACTATATGCTAAAAAGGTCAACTTTCATAGGCTATTTACAATATAATTGAAACTCCAGTTTGAAAGACAGTCTTTCTGGTGTAAACTGATGATCCTCTTTATAGTGATACCACAGTTTCAAATTTCTTAAGTATTAGTCAGAATATCACACTATACATACTGCTTATTGGATTGTGAACTCTCTATATAAACAAATTAGTATCTTTCTCCATTCCTATTTAAGCTTTTTTCCAAGTGAAAAATCAAGGTTTTACATTTTAGTTTAAGTACTACAGCATTCTTTCTATAATATTCTTTTAGATGTATTTCTAATTCTGCATTAGTTAGAGTTATTCAAACAAGTAGAGCATTGGGGTATATACTGCTCTATAAAGAGAGATTTATTAGAGGGAATTGGCTTACACTACTATGGGAGCCAAGAAACCCCAGGATCATTGCATTTACAGATTGGAGAACCAGGAAAGCGGTGGTGTCTGTCAACCTGTGTCTGAAAGGCTGCAAACCAGAAGATCCCCTAGTGTAATACCCATTTTCAGAATGAAGGGTCGAGATACGGTGAAGGTCTGATTTAAGTCTCAGAGGCTGAAGGTGCCACCACTACAAGTTTTGAATTCTGAGTGATACAGTGAGTGATGAGTCACCAAAAAATGAATTTCAGATTCTTTTGTATGATGAGCAAAGAACTGCAGGTTATATATACCATAGTAAAGAAAAGGAGTAGTTGTATTTATTGAAGTTAACAAAGAAGGTGCATTCAGAGTGAGTAGGATTTTACCAAAAGAAACAAAAAGTAGCACAACTGATGAGAAAAGTGATGCAGAATGGTTGGAAGGAAAGAATGAGATGGAGAGACAGGTTTTTTGATTTTAAAAGTGTGTGTCCTGCCTAGGGTCACATTTCATTGGGTCTTTCAGGACATGATTGAAATTATGATGATAGGGTCCTGAGCTGTATTTACTGCTCATGCCCTTTCTCATAATTCACTAGATTATAATTATATACATAATATGCAGCCCATATGTGTGAACCATTATTGAATTTCAGGTAATGAAAGGTCATTGTAACCCATGCCAGTGTAATGAATCTGCAGTCACTCTGACCTGCAGTGTTAGGGATTTCCTAGTCTTTATTGTTGTTATTTCTGCCTCCCCTAGGACAAAGGAAGGAGGTTGGCTCCGGGCATTGCCCAAGTCAGGTGAATGCAGAGGGTAGTCACACAGCCACAATGTACTGTCTCATGGGCAGGAGAAAATAGATGCCGAGTTTCACAAGTGATGGTACAATTACCCTGTAATTTTTATTCTATTTGGGCTCTAAAACAATTAGTTGGTACCCACTCAATTTGGTGAGCATAATACCTCAGTTTATGAACGTAATTTGTTTCACGGCTGCAGTCGTGTTTGTCACCTGAGGAGGAGTTTGTGAACAGAAACGAAGTTTTGCTGAACACTTGTTTGCACACTGAATTGTTTGCATGTAGAAACATTTATTATTTGATGTGTTACTGTACTTTTGTTTTAATCAGTCCTTTTTCTTGGTCATTTTTCCTGAAAAGGTCTTAATAGTTTACTCCCAATGAGTTATTTAGTTTTTAGATACAAATATATTTTGAAGTATCATTATTCTTTCCATTGATTTATGTGTTTTACTTTTGGTTGTTTTTCACTTTCCTCAAGAAAAATTTCATTGAGAAATCAGACTTTTTTTTTTTTTGCCTGTAAAGGGTTATGTTTCTGTGAAATAATAGGACTCAAATTACTTAAATGTATGTTCATTTTTCTTTGTAGTTCTACCAATGGCTTCATCATACACACATAAATATTTATGTTATTTAATTTTCACTGAATGGAAATATGGCTTACAGAAAAAGGAGACGGTGACTTGAGTTTGATGAAAAGTGTATAGTAAAAGATTTTTACAACTAAAAAGTACTGTTTGCATAATTTAAGATAGCTAGAAAATGGATTTCTAAGCACTGATGCCAGTGGGGTCAAATATGATGCTGCTGTCCTAGAAAAATATCTTTTGAGTTTTCAGCTCACAGGTAAAGTAGTAGAAGAAAGAAAAGCTGTGCTGGGAAAACGCTGACAGATGGCAGACTTGCTGATTCTTTTCTCTCATAATGAAGCAGGCTGCTCAGCCAGAGTGGTAAGCCAGATATTAATGAAGTTTTCATTTTCTAAAACTAATAAGGTTTTATTGCTGGATTGGGTAATGTTTCTAGCTGCTGTAAGACACTGGACAATTTATTTAAATGTTAAATTAGATTACTAAAGGTAAATTAGCAGTGCCAGAAAAACAAAATTAAAATAAATTCACAGATAGTACGACAATAAAAAAATCCAAGGATAAAGGTTTTTTAAATTATATACCAAGGAATTCTTTGTAGCTAGTGCATTTATATATATATTACCTATTCTTCATTCAAATGCATATATATATATATATATGTATATATATAAACACATATACATGTAAAATTACTTAAAATAATTTTTTCTGGGTCAGTTACTTAGGTGCATGGTAAATAATGTACAGTGCTGGCTACTAAGCATTGGCTTCCATATTTAACTCATTCTTTGACACTTGATTCTGTGATGCTGGGTCTAGGGGTCTCCAAACCAAATATATGCTTTGCCAGCAACTTTTTCAATAAGCTCCACGAAAAGTCTGGAGGACTGGAAGTTTTGGGACTCATCAGTTCCCCTGCAGTTGTCTTTCTATTGCTGTAAGAATCCCTTTAGAAGCAACCTTTACTTATGGCAGAGAAGCATTTATTATTTGAAGAGCAGCATTTGAATTTCGCTGGCAGGTTTGTGATAGTTTGAGATCAGGCTCATGCCGCTCCCTTAGACATCCCAGCTGAGGAGTTTGCCTCACAGTTATAGGGGGCACTTTCCCCAGACTCAGAGATGTCATCAGCCTTAGGAGAGAAGCCACTTCTCTGACATGTGACATCAGCTCCCAGGGACTTTTACCGTGGCTTCCAAGACTAACAGATCTGAGCTCTTTCTCACCCAGTTCTAGGTGTGCTAGCTGCTTCCTCCCACTGCTCTTCTCCTGGTAACTTCTCTTTCTGCCTTTTGCACAGTTAGTAACTTTATACCAAGTTGAGTTTTTTAATGTATTGAATTCTTTTTTAAAAATAATTAGTATAATTTATCTCTTTTAACTGAACTCTATAAGTACACTGAAACAGCTGGGTATCCACATGCAAAAAACCAAAAACTTATAGCACATCAAAAATTTCTTAAAACATCCAAAAGTCAATTCAAAATGCTTCACAGGTTAATTAGGGTGAAGGCAGGTGTGGTTAGAGTCGTGTATTTATTTAGGGTACAATCTTCCTCCACTTATTTGCTTTTGCATCTTTTCCAGAAATCAAATATCTGCTATGTGGGTATCTATTTTGGGACTTTTTATTGGTCCTTTGCTGGTTTGTCTATCTTGATATCAGTGCAGTCTTGTCATGATGGGTGTAAATTTGTGATAAGTCACGGGATTGGGG
This sequence comes from Dolichotis patagonum, assembly GCA_004027295.1. NCBI lineage: Eukaryota > Metazoa > Chordata > Mammalia > Rodentia > Caviidae > Dolichotis > Dolichotis patagonum. The sequence goes on along the minus strand of PVJX010000183.1, from coordinate 22,178 downwards.
AGGGTTGGCGCTCTAATTTTGTTCCTTTATCCAAATTATTTAGACTATTCTGAGTCTTTTTTACTTTTACAGAAATTTAAGAATCAAAATATTAATCTATATGAAAAATTATGTTGACAATTTGATAAGGGATTGTGTTTTCTGATCTTTATTATTTTTTTCTATTCGTTTTTGGTTTCATTCTGTCTTTTATTTTTAATAAAAAAAATTGAACTGTAGCTTACAGGGAAAAAATAGAAAGTCCCTAGAATTCATAATTATTTCCACAACAGGATGGAAAGTATAATTATATTATTTTACCTGTAAAAAAGCAATTGTAAAGCTTTACATTCATCTTAGATGATCTACCTACACTGTTAATAATAATTGCAAAAAATTGATAAAATAAATATTTCTAGATGAGGATGGTATGTATTAATTTGCAAGTGCTTTTGGGAAGCAACATATAGAAAATTGAGTTTTTATCCTCCTGGTTTTGCCAAGTCTTCATATTTCAATTGAATCTCAGTTTACCTCTCTTTTGGCAATTTTATGTTGAATTTTATCTGAATCTTTAAAGCAGATCAATCTCTCATTTACCTCCTTGTTTCCTCTGGATTGGTCCATCACGTTATTCCCTTCAGGTTTTGTTTTTCTTCTTAATTCTCATACCTGAGATACCCTGTGATTTTTTTCCAAGGTTTCAACCTTCCACTGATCTCCTACAATTCAAAACCTTGTGGTTGTGGCTTGTGAAAAGCTGACTACGTGCCAGTAGCATATATGTTTAACCTGTATGCAAAATATCAACTTTACCTTCCTGTTTTCATAAAAAGGGTAAAATGCCCTAAAGCTGCTACTTTAGAGTCAGTTTGCACAGTACTCCGTACCTCAGTCCCGGCACTTTCCTGTTGCCTCAACTGCGGATCAGGTAACTTCCGGCGTGCTGCTACCCACTATTATGTCCATCTCTGCAGCCCGTGCACCAAGGCTGGTACAGTTTCATATTTCCTTTGAATCTGAAAGACTTTTTCAGACCCTTCAAGGCATTTAGAACTCCTGCATCCAGGATGAGTGCAATCTTTCTGCAGCCTTTAGCTGACCTTTGCATTATTACTCACATTCATAACTTCTTGATTTCTTGCTGCATTTTGATTGTCATCAGTTTGGTGCTGTCTTTAATGAGTCACTGCTTACTTCTTAAAATTCATCAGTCTTCCTGTCACTTACATGCTTATAGTCTTTAAAGGAATATTTAGTATACACTCCTTTAGGAGTATCTTTAGTATAAACTTTAGATTCCTAAACTTTCCTTTACCTCTCAGATTCATTGCTCAGAGAACTCTTTTTTAATGTGAGGGTTTTCTGAGGTACCTAGACTATTTCTACATTTTAAATTAGAGGTATATTTTTAATTTGCAACATTTGAAGGTATAATTTCCTAACTTTGAGCCTCAATAACTGCTAATCTAATTTAAATGAATGCTCTACCCCTAAAATTATTGGTTGAGTTTTATTTAGCTGTCAGGATTTATCCTCAGAAACATTTCTTTTTTCCACAATCTTGGGTTAGGAAACTTCTTATGTGCCCCTATATAAGGTTATATAAAGGTATGATATGTTTTATTATTCTGTTGTAACTGTCTTCATCCACTAAAATTCTTTAAGGGAAATATTAATGTACTAATATATTTCATCAGTGATTGGTAGAAAATAAAAGATACACACACAGATATTAGCAAAAATGCAAAAATAAATGATGAAGAAATTAATTGTACAAATGAGGCTAGCTTGAGTAAATTGGACAAATGAGTACATGTCCAAGAATTAGGGAAAAAGCATCATAGAAATTTTCAAATAGCTAAAAATGCTACATGTCTCTTTTAAAAAAATCAAATTCAAACAATAGACTTGAGTAACAAAAATGAGAAATAATCAAAGCTATAAATAAAAGTGCTCTTGATTGAAAAATACATGCACTTGTTTAAAGCAAATTAAAATATTATTTTTTAACAATGATATTTGCAAAGTTCCAAATTTATATTACATGCTTTGGACATTAATAAGCAGACTGTTTGAATATATTTTCTAGAATATAAACTTGTATGAAGATTGTTTTAAAATTTTTTAGTATCAGTAAAAATTATAAATGCATGTATGGTTTTTGCAAAGTTATTCAACTTCTGAAACTCCCAAAGGTATCATAGATAGTCTTTGAGGTGTAAAACTTACTAATTTATTAATAAATAAAGCTATAGATAATAGTATTTCATAACAAAAAATGTACTGCAAGCGAATGATGGCACACCACAGGTTATTATGAAATTATAAAATATACAAAGTTATTAATATGCTAATATGAAAAGATCTATGTCATATTTAATGTAGTAAAATGAAGATGGACATAAAATAACCGGCAGATTTTTCATTATGTACGGTTTTAAGTTTTGGACCTGATGTGTATCACACACTTTAAAACATAAATTAAATTTAACTGTCTAAATTAACAAAACAAAGCATAAAAGTACAATAAGGAACAGGATATCTGATGTCAGATACATCTAAGGCCAAAGTATATTTTGTGACTTTGGTCATTACTAAAATCTTCTCTGAGCCCATAAAGTTAATGCAGCATTTAAGTTTTATTTTAACAGATGATTTGTGGGATTATTGCTAAGAGGAAACTGTCAGTGGTGATAGGGTGACAGTTTCTAGAGCAATCTGTAGTGATCACAGGAGTCTCTGTGTCGGTGGGAGAGGATATGATGAAAGAATCTGCAAAAATTTAATGTACTTGATGATGACTGCTCCTGGGTCTACTCTTTTCAAACTGTTTATAGTCTAAAAAATCATGTGGATTAGTAGATCTGTTCTTCAAATCATACTTTCACGGATGTTAAAAAAAATCGTGAAAACCGACAAAATCAAAACACAAAATAAGCAGAGCAAAATATCTTACATTTTTGAAAATGAAGATATATGTGGGTGTATTTCTAGAAACTAAAATTCCTAATTCTAACAATATTCTTTAAATAGTAATGTTTCCTAAATTTTAAGTGACAGAAGATATAAAATTCTGAAAATCTTCAGCAAGTAAAGGAACATGAGCGTAATATCATATCGTTCATAATTTGCCTCTACAATTTACTCTAAGATTAACTAGATAAGGCACAGATATTTTTAATAAGATAATTTAACTAAAAACATTACCAATAGTCCAAGAGCATTCTGAGTTTCTCAGATTCATGATGGTTTGTCCCACCTATTTGGTGAGACTTGGGGCATGGGAACCTGCTCCCTCACCAAAGGCGGCTGGGACAGGGGACACCGTTTTATGGCCAGCCCTCATTCTGTTCTCTATGCATCCATTTATCTGAGGTAAATTTCATAATCACTATTGAGTCATCATTCCACATTCTTAAATTGGTATGTTAAAAATCAGTACACAGAGCTTTGGATGTTAAGTGAGAAAACACCTGTATCTAAATTGCAAATCTATGCACAAAGATAAAGCAGGGACTTGAACAGATTAAGAATGGAAGGGGAAGTCTTGTTGGGTAGCCAGAGCTCACACCCTCTCTCTTCTTTGATATTTGTATTTTTATGTATAATTTTTATTATTTGTTGCTGAAACTTACACTTGTCATTGAGACAAGAAAAATTGCTTTGGATAGCTGTGTAGTATAATTTTATGGTATATTCAATACTGGAGAGAAAATGGTTTCCTTCTCCAATTTGCTGTTCTAAAATCATCAGTAATAGAAGCTTATCAGCATCTCTTGGTTCAGTGTCTACTAAACTATTGAGGTCAGGAGAGTAGGTCATAGTTAGAAACTGGGCAGGATCCTGGGAAAGCATGCTGTGAGAAAGAAACTGTATAGTCCTTGAAATATAATGCCGTAGGAAAAAATAAATTAGGACCTTATTTTTCACCATATGAAGTTATGTTTTTAATTGAAACCTTGTACAATGACATATGAATGTGGACAATTTTGTTAAAAATAGAATGATAGGTTATCCTTAAACATAATAAAATCAAACAATATTGAGTTCAGAAGTAAATATTCCAACATATATAAACACAAGTATCTGTGTCTGATATTTGGATAGTTTTACAATGTGAATCATTTCTCTAAGTGATGAAAAACAACTGACATTTTCAGCTACTGTCCATTTTTCATTCATTCCTGCTTTACAAGTGTCATGGTTTATGTTGGTGGCCCTCAGGCCTCATGTATTTGCATTGTGCATTTGTGATTGGTTCATTGTCTAGTGCTTGGATTGGTGGTGTCAGTGCTACACCCTCCTAGGGGGTGGAGCCAGGATGGGATGTAATGGCTGGAAGAAACTGTTTCTCTTTTGCCAATTTCCGCTTGCAGTTTGCAGCCACCATGAACTGTGGCCCTGCCATGCCACCCTGCCTTTGAGCCAACTGAGTATGGACTGAAACCTCCAAAAACTGTAAGAAATAAACCTTTCCTTTCCCAACTTTGGGCATATGGTATTTTGTCTCAGCGATGAGTAAAAAGTAACTAAGACAGAATTTGGTACCAGGAGTTGAGTCATTGCCGTGACTATACCTGACCATGTTTTGCGAGAGGCTTTGGAAATGGTTTGTGGGCAGAGTTTGGAAAGGTTCAGACATGTCCCCTGGATGCACAGAGCTGGAGCAGCTGAGGCTGTTCTGTAGAGGAGATTCTGGTCAGAGCTCAGGAGGCCAGAAGGCTGGTAGAAAGCCTGATAGTAAAGACCAGGCTTGCGAGGTTTCTGCTGGGAAGAAGGACTTCATTGGTTGTTGGACTCCCTATGATGTGTGTTATGGCTTGGCAGAAAGTTTGTCTGCATTTTGCTCATGCCCAGAGACTTTGCCTGAGACTGAGATTAAGGGCAATGAACTGACTAATCTGGCAAAGGAAATTTCAAGGCAGTCAAACATTGAGGCTGTGGCATGGCTATTGTTGGGGGCTTTTAGCCAGATCTATGTTGCAAATCAAGAGCAAAGAGCCCAGCAGGATAATTTAAAACACTGTGAGTTTGGCCAGAGGGAAAACTCCAGTAAAGCTGTGGATTGTAAAGATAGTGCTAAGACTTTGATTGCTGAGAAAAAACAGATAAAAAAGATGGCCACCAGGCATCCCAGGAAGCAGCAGGTCTCCACCCTTTGCAGCCCCAAAACTGCAAAAGTGAAAGAATTTTCTCAGATGAGAAACCTTCAAAACGCTATGCTCCAGAATGGCATGGGAGGCAACATGAGGTTCCAAAATGGCGGCAACATAGAAAAGCTTTTCCTCACATTCGGGGGTCACAGAGCCCAGTAATCTAGGCAATCGAGGCTGATAGCCAACGGAGAGAAAAGCCTGGCTACTGCTCCAGCTGGCAGCAGACCTTGACAGCATCCACATGGTGCTGATTTTAGGTGCAAGGAAAATGCACAAATTCTGAGGGTAAGAAGGCTTCCACCTCGATTGCAAAGGGCCTTGGAGGCCAAGCAGTGTGTCCCTGAGAGGGCAATATGTAAAGATGTAAGTGTGAAGCCAAAGGTGCAGTGGAAACCCCCAAAGTTTGGAAAAGCCAAGAACGTGGATCATCCAAGGAAAGCTGCAAAAACTGAGCAGAGAAGGTTTAAGAGATTAGCTTCAGGAGCTGAAATCCCTGGAAGTGTCATGGGGGTGGAATCACCCAAGCCTTTTGGAGCTTGCAACCAGATTGTGTCAAATGCTGAGCATGGAACTCTAGGACTTAATGTTCACCCTGCTGAATGTTGGACTTGCTCTGTTTCCAATACTTTATATTCTCCCATTTGTAACTTTTGGAATGGTAATTTTTATTTTGTGCCTTTGCATTTCAGAAATGTTTAACCTTGTTTCACTTGTACAGGGGGTTACAGTTAAGAGTTTTCCATAGATATTGGAGGAGACTTGGGACTTGGACTTCTCAGCAATGCTGAAAATGTTAGGACTTTGGCAACTTTTGGAGATGGACTAAATGTCTTTCATATAAAGGTTGTACATGAGTCTTTGGGGGCCAGGGGTGGAATGTCATGGTTTATGTCGGTGGCCCCCAGGCCTCATGTATTTGCATTGTGCATTTGTGATTGGTTCATTGTCTAGTGCTTGGATTGGTGGTGTCAGTGCTACACCCTCCTAGGGGGTGGAGCCAGGATGGGATGTAATGGCAGGAAGAAGGTGTGTTTCTCTCTTGCTGGTTTCCACTTGTGGTTTGCAGCTGCCATGAACTGTGGCCCCACGATGCCACCCTGCCTTGGAGCCAACTGAGTATGGACTGAAACCTCCAAAAACTGTAAGAAATAAACCTTTCCTTTCCCAACTTTGGGCATGTGGTATTTTGTCTCAGCGATGAATAAAAAGTAACCAAGACAACAAGAGACCCCTAATACCTAGTGCAATGTAAGTGCTAATGCAGTGTGTTGTAATACTACATTGTTTAAGGAATAAAGCTAAGGAAAATATTTTAAAAATAAAATAATATGAATATTGAGATATGACCAATTATAACACTTGCCATTTGTTGTGGCCACTGGTCTAAAATGGAGAAATCACTCAGTCTTTCATTAGTATTCTTAACTGTGTGCCTGATTCAATTGGATAATGTCTGAATAGATTAAAATCATGAACAAGACATTCAGCCTTGTTTCTTGTCATGCACATTCATATTGGCTAATTTCTGTAACACATATTCAAGGAATTGAATGGAAATGGTACCCTCAGTACATTCCATTATCCCTGAAATGTTCCTAATTTATTAGAACAAAACTTCAGCTACATCCACATTTTTAATAATTCACATGAGTTTAAAAATAATATTTGTAGTTATATGGTTAATTAATATTTTTTGCTAGGAAAGCTAGTGCTTTGGAGTTGTAAGAGAATTATTTAGTATCTTCTCTTGCCTTCATAGTATTCTAATGAAGACCTGTTGGTGATAAAAGAATCCTAGTTACTTCCTAACTTACATTTAGACACTTACTTCCACCCATCCTCTATATCTGTTTCCTTTCTCATGGATCCACAGATCCTAGCACATTAACTGGAGTACTCTATGATCTCAATAAATATTTGATAAATATTCAGCAAAATAATAAAACATCCACATATTTATTATCCAGTAGGCTGGAGACAAATACAACTCTCACATTTGCCAGTATTATTTTTCTATGCCTGAGAGCTTCCATCCACTCCCCTTCATCTAATTAAGGTCCACCCTTAGAGACTCAAATTGAGTTATATCTCATTTTATTGATTGTGTTAGTGAGTATTGATTGTCATGTTTTTGGATACCACAGGAATATTTCTGCTTATTGCTTTTCCTAAGTAATTATACTATAGTAAAAAATGGATTTATGCATTTGTAACTCTTAATCTTAGCTAGGTTTTTCAGCTCATTGAGGTTAGACACTCAGTCTCCTTCATTCTTTCAAGTACCAAATCCAAAGACTTTCTTATGCAAAAATACCTAATCATATCACAGCATTTGCTGAAGAAGTTCCATAGTTCCCCATCGATTTTGACATGTAGGTTTTCTAACTGTGGGACACTATCAAGAGATATGAACAGTTTCTCCAGGTGAGAGTTTTGTTTCCAGACATAAAAGTAAACTATTAAGTGTATCTCCATCCTTGTTTGTTTTAGATAGTTAATTGCAGCAGAAAAGTTTTCTTAAATTTCTTCATCATTTACAAAGTTTAAAGCTACAGTTGGAAATTACTTGTAAAATACGTTTACTTCTCAACTGGGATACAGAAGTTACTGTTGAACAATTTATTATGTAAGACCTCTTCAGCATCATTTGACATTGTCAATCTGTCTACTTATTGTACATTATGAGGGTGAAATATTTTCCACTTTTGATAGCAGACCTTGACATAGTATTTGCTCCTATAACTTTAGATGTTAGTGCTAATAGATTTTTACCTTCTCTTTAGATTTTGCTTTCCTGGGCAATACCCTTTAAATAACTTGCTTCCTGAGACTTTATGCCAACTGATTATATAAAAATATTTACTATGGTTTTAGATTTCAGTGCCTGGTAAAAGTGATCAGTAATGCCTTCTTAATTTACCAAAATCTGTGATTTTTAGGCAAGTGTCTTTATAACATTATTGTAATCACTGCTTCATACCTTAGTTTTGTGTTACAGACAATGCACAGTGGAATAAGACAACTTGGACCAGCATTCCGGGTGAGACCCATTGGTAAATATTTCTCCTTGCTAATAAAATACTTATTTAGTATCTTTTGTCGAATTAGTGTAGTAGAAGAACTTGAAGATTGTAGCTCTTTATCATACTACTATTAAAACTCGTTTTAATCTTAGATCTGGAATCTTTCTTTTCCATCTCACTTTATTATCTTCAAAACTAAACATATAAGAGCACTTAAAATATTCATAAAATGCAGGTACACATTTAAAGTATATGGGCATAATAAATGGAATTAAAATATGAAAACTTCACTATACAATTTATTCCTCATCTCTATAAGCATGTTTATAATACCTAAAATGACAGAAAGATTGCAGGGCAGCTAGGGTGCAACATGGAAAACTTTCTGTTTTCGGATTAAATCTTTTCTCTGCCTTTTTATTATAAGAATAAATCATGTTCTCTCTTTCAAGAATATAAACTATATTCAAGGGAGGGTGGGACAGATTATTGACAAAGGAGTGAGGATTAGAGTGGTACCATCAACTGTCAACCCTTCTAGGATAGGGAACTCAGAACTTACCAACAGCCTTTTATTCCTCCTCAAAAACAGAAGAGGAAGCAGTGAAAGCACATCTTCAATACACTGTCAAGTGGAGCTTAATATCCTCTGCTACAATTGCTAATGGCCTTCTCAGTTATTGTTCATTTCAGGCACTAGAATCTTGTGGCAAGTATAATGAAATAAATACATTTACTTTGTCAAATCATGTTCTACCATGAAAACCATAGTGACATTTGTTAAGGATTCTACGGAGCTGGGATTGAAATCCCTAATTATTGAAATATAAACATGATAGAATAATTATTGATAGGCAACTATTCGAATACATGGAAGAAAAATTTTACTGAATTTGGATAGTGTCTTTCAGTCTTTTATTTTTTCATTTAAAATTGTATGTTTTAAAATAAAATTATGAAAATTATTATTAATAATTATAATTATCACTAAAATATTACATGATGTACATATATGAATAAAGCCTTATGAATGTCAAGTGTCAAGTGTACATATATTCATAAAATGAATTTGAAAACCTATAATAATAGAAAAACATTTTAATCATGTATTGAACTAAATTCATATTTCTAAAATTTATTTTGTTTTTATATTATTATTAACAGAATCATCAAATAGATAGTAAACATTTTACATCTCTCTCCTCGCTAAGCTTTCACAGTTCTATTTCCTTTTGAAATATGTACCACATTTCAATCATTTGTTTTACTTCTTATATTTTTAAATTTTAAAATTCTGTTTGACCTCATTTCAAATATGTGATGATTTTTAAAAATTACTTGTTCATATTTTCAAAATTCCATATTATTTTCTTAATGATATGTATATATATTTAATATAAATACAATAAAAAGATTTCTTTATTATTTGTCTTATAGTTTTCTTTCTGTATATGTTTTTGTTATTTACAAAAATGTGAACTCATTTTTCTAGGGAATTTTTTTTCCATGATGTTCTATAGTCTCACCTAACATGAGAAAGATAGTCTTTATTCCAGTTTGTGATAAGGTAAAAATGAAAGCTTCTAATTCTTTTTTTTTTTTTTTTTTTTTTTTAGATAGTATCTCACTGTGTAGTTCTGGCTGGCCTTGAATTCACTGCATAGTGCAGTTTGACCTCCAACTCACAGTAATCCTCTTGCCTCAGCCTCCTGAGCACTGGTATTACAAGTATGTGATGCCATGACTGGCTGAAAGCTACTATTGAAATGAAAAGAAAGATAGAATAGGTACTTTTTCATTTATTCACTAGCATATTAATAATCCTTTCAGTGAATGTTTTTCAGGTACATAACTAATCCACGCATTGTCCTAGAAAGTTAATATTTTTCTGATTGGAATAGCACCTGAACAAAAAAAAACCCCATTTTTGTTTTGTTTTCATGATCTTTTACTGACATACATGAAAATATTTTGTTAATTTATAAATAGTATTAACTCTAACTAATAATAGTAATTACTTTTAATTAGTATTAAAGATTATATATTATTTACGAAAGAGTCATAGTTTAATTTTCACTTTATTCTTCTAAATTATATAGTGTACTTGTATTTTATTAACATCTTAAGATTCATCAAATTCTGTTTCATTTCTAGAAAGTTTCTCAATTTTAACAATTAGTATACAATAACTGATAATTATAAAATGTGTTACAATAATTCATTTTTAATATTACTCTTGAAATAAAAACTATTCTTCCTATTTGATTCAGTAAGAAATTGTGTCACAAGGAATTAAGTGACTTGCTCTAGGTTAAACAGGCTAATGCAATATCAGCGTCCAGATGGTTTTGTACTGGTATATACCACATCATCGGTGAGCATTTACTATGTGACAGCGTGGTGATGACTGGTGGGAATACACAGAAAACAAAAAATTTTATGATTCTAAGACAATACACTGAGGAAGATAAAGTACATCGTCTACAAATTAGATGAGCCCAACTATCCCAGAAGTATAAATAAACACTTATGAGGTGTGAAGGGGCTCATTCTGCACTAAATTAGGAGAGAAAACATACACTAAGGGTATGAGAAAAGCTTAGAGTTCTGAAAGACTAAATGACTCTTCCACCCCATACTAACATGACATAGAGCTGTCACATGAATGTTGGTCATTTATAAGGTACTAGCTCTGAATAGAAATTCAAAGAAGGAATTATTATAACTCCATGTGTCGAGAAAGACAACGAGAAATGATACTGAATATTTCAATAATTTGGCTTTTCACCAGAAGGGCATGGAATTCAGGAAATCCTTGCTTTATGTAATTCAAGATATTTTTATATGGTGGTTTTGCTTTCAGCTAGCAACTTCTTCATAGTTTGCAGAACTTATCTAATGAGAAATAAAGTCTGATTGTAATTTATCATCCACAATTATGTGTCCACTAATGTTAACAGAACTGTTAAAGAGATATCTGCAACCTAAATGCAAATAAATCAGCCATTTATGAGTTATTTCAAGTCAATATCAATCACAGTGATCAATTTCTATTATTTCTATCCACATTCCATTTTTACTTTCTGGTGTATATTTTTATGACGTTATTTACATAAGAATTTTCTTTAGTTATTATCTTTTCACTGTGTACAACTTTACTTTTTTGGAGATAACAACGAGCATAATGAAAGTAAAAAGGATTATAATTAACATTTTATATTAAAAAATTCAAACTTACTGAAAAGTTGCAAAAGTAATAGAAGTCTCATGTAAATCATTGAGATTTCCTTAAAGTTGATATTTTACTGCATTTGCTTTATGATTGTGTGTCTTTGTCTTCTCTTTCCATTTTGTGCCCAGTTTTCTCTTTTATTTAAAGTTAAAGAACTAATGATACTTTATCTCTAAATAGTTTCATGGGTACTTACTAAAATCAAAGAATTCTCTTCTATAACTTCAGTTCAATATTTAAAATTAGAAAAATAATACTTGTATAATATTTATACCTTAATTTGTATACACATTCAAATTTTGAAACTGTTCTACTAATTTCTTTTATAAAAAGAAAATAAATGTGGTTCTGATCCAGTCCAAACAAGTATTTAATTTTGTTTTGATACACTTCAGCCTCTGTACTCTGGAAAAGGTTGGAAGTTTCTTCTTGACTTCCATGATTTGAATGTTTTGAAAATTTCAGGGAATTGGATAAAACATACCTTTATTTATATTTTTTGTTTTGTTTCTCTCATGGTTAAAGTAATATTATGCAGTTATAGTGAGACTGTTTCAGAAGAGATAGTATGGTTTTTTCCCAATTAATCATACCAGAAAGTGAAATACATTAGTGAGAAATCAGTCTCTATATTGTTCCATGATAACCCTCAAGAAACTGCACAATTCTTAGATTAGTTTAAGTCATGAGATTTGAAATTGTAATTCTCTTAGTTTGTCTTTAACATAGACTTTCTGTCTTTTACTTACTTTCCTAAGGTTCAATTTATCAATAGTATTTTTTCTATACTCTGAGTTAAAGTTAATTCATATATATAATATCATATATATATGATATTATGATATATATGATATATATATGATATATATGATATATGACATAATATCATATATATATGATATATACATCAGTGTTTTATATTAGGAATATATGTGTTTTGTAGGTTTAAAATATTTTAAAACATGTAAATACAATAGACATATGAATTGAATATTATGTATATAAATGTAGTTATTTTTATTACTGAAAATAACTTTTAATTTAGGAGAAGTAGTATAAATTCTAGGTATCTAGATATTATGGTTCTAAAACTTGAACTGATATTACAATGATTGCAAAACTTTGGGTGTTAATTAATTCTTCTAGGTAACACTTTTCACAGTTACTTAATGGAGATGATAGCATAATTTCATAATTTTCTACCTCTCAGGAGAAATGTAATGATAAAATTAGGTTAATAGATAATATTGACTTTAATTAAAATTACTATAAGAACATGATATTGCTTCATGAATTACTTCACTAGGGAAAAATCGTGCTGGTATCTCTGGAAGAATATTATCGCATTTATTATTTTCTTAGTAGTGGAGGTGGTGTTTACACTGAAAAATGTCTGCCTCTAAAAAAAATGTTAGGTCATCCTTTGTGAGAAAATAGACTAATGAAACTTTGAAATTGTGGCATAGGTTCACTTTTGAATATTTCAGTTATCAAGGGCCTCTGCCTAGATGGGAAGCTGACTCATTTACAAACACTCAAATCTCTGCAAATTATAAAACCATATACCGGATCACTTGAAAACTCCACCTGCCTCTCATGTATTTTCAGTAGAGAAGCTTGAAGAACTTTTGGAAAATTTTGATTTTTCTCCTCTTAATATTCAAGGCTATTGCTAATGCCTTCTCTGGCCACTATATCTCTTCTGATAATATTGACTCTTATTTTACTGTTGATTTTTAAAATTTTAATTAACTGTCAGAGATTAAATATATCAAGTGCCTAAATCTACTAATTATTCTCAGTCCGTTTAACTGCTAACCCTCTACTCTGCATATGTCTAATATACACGTGCACAAACAATTGTCAACTATCAGCAGAAGGCTACAAGTCCCTTTAAATCTGTTATCTGTTGTTTATCTAGACACATCTTAGGGTCTCATGCTTTCTATAATGGAGAAGTGCAGGGAGTACTGTCTAGCTTCCCTTTTCCGGACTCTTTCCAAGCTATTCATTTGTTTTCAAAATATAGTTAAACTCATCTGACTTTCTTAGCCACATTCTTTTAGGAGTTTCTAAAAGACATCAAATCAAATATCAAATCTTTAACTTTGAGAGTCATGTAGTGAATTGTATAACATACAGGATCTGGAATTGGGCACGGATTAGTGATAGCCTTGAACAAATATTTGAAACTATGAAATTCCACCTCCCATTACTTTTACCCAAATCTATAGAATGGATATGAAGTGTACATCAATCAATCAGTTTATATAATGTGCCCAGAGAACCTTCTTGAAATATTACCCACACGCAAATTAATGGGCCTTCTCTCTGACCTAAAATACATACATCTCTATCTTTAAATCACACACAGATATATTCTTCTTCACCTCTTTTTTTTCTTGTTTTCTACAATGATCAATTTTTCACATTGTATTCATATGTGTGTGCATTTATGTGTCTGTATATCTGCACGTGACTAAATGCATAACTGTGCTTTCTTATTCTTTCATTGCTTTTCACTTTGTTTCCACAACTTATATCATTTACACTGTTATGTTTTCTCATCTGTAAAATGCATATCTGGGCTTCAAGGATCATTTCATATTTTAACTCTTATATGTATTATTTGCAATCTTTCCCCACTAAAATGTTGATGGCTTACCTTGAAGCTTCACAGCACTATATTTTTTGCTTATGATACTTAGATAGTCTGCCTTCCACTATATCACTTGATTTTTTTCTGATGATGGTCGGTGGACTCTGGACTACATATTCTAATGCATCTAGTAATACTTCCATGGAACTCTCATCGTAGATGACCTTCTTACATCACATAGCACTGACTGCTCTCAACTAAGCGACAGTGTGTCTTTCTCCACCTTCTGGAATGTGTGCAGAATTTTTGACTATTTGGGATAATTAGAGTAGTACACTAAGGCTGTGTATTTTGATGCCTCCTTTCACTTCCTATCACTTTCTAGCTCCTGGGAGACTTTCTCTCTGACCCTCGCTTTTCTCTTTGCATTTTACTTTGTATAATTTCTATTGCTCTCTCTTTATATTATTTCAATATACATTCAAGTTCATTGATTTTTGTCTCTTGTCTATCTTGAGTCAATGATGAGATTACCAAAACTTCATTTTTACATTTATTATATAAATAAGTATTTTTATTTTTCACACTTCTAAATGACTGAATACAAAAAGAAAAATAAATCAAAAAAGAATATAATCATGACTACTATTTACTGGAAAAAAATCATCTGATGATGCTTACTGTTTACTGGAATCCTTAACATGACAATCTCAGTCATTTTGAGTTCATTATCTAATATTGTAGCATCTGATTATATATGATTATTGTTCTATCAATTACCATGTCTTTTATGGTATGTGTTGCTGAAATCTGTGTCTTCTGTTTAGGATATTTAAGGTCAAGTTGGTCTTATGCATGTACATAGACCTATTCCTTCTGCTAGATGCCTAATTGCAGAGGAAGGGAGTGAATCCTTCAGTAAGTAGCTGAGTTTGGTTTGAGATTTGTTATTACTTTCCTTAGTGAATCATTTGAATTTTTTAAGGCAGGATCTTGCTACATAGTTCAGGCTGACTTTAAAGTCACTATGTAACCCAGGCTAGCCTTGAACCCATGGTGATCCTCCTGCCTCAGCTTCCTGGGTGTTAAGATTATACATGTGTACCAGTACACTGGGCCTATAACCCTTGAGCTTGTTACCTCACTTTTAGGGTGAGAATGATGAATTTTTCTCAAAATTTATTCCATCTTCAGTTTTAGATGTTCCAATTGCATTTAATCTCAGAATTTTTCTCCATATTCTTGTACTTCTCCCTGCAATAGATGGTTTTTTAGCATGTAGTCAAGGAAGATGGCATTGATTACCCATTATTCTGGATAAGGCCCTGAATTACAGTGACATATGTGCAAAAAATGAATACACACTTCAACAGTGTGCTGTACTAATAAATTCTGGAAGCCAATGTTCATCATTTTGAGCACCTCTTGTAATTGTAGAGGTGAAAAGTAACTTGTATTATCTCATAATGTTTCAGTAAATTTAGTAGTAAAATATCTAAACAAGTTTTTCATTTCCTGATGTATACTTCCTTTGTTTTTGTTTTTTGCTTTGTTTTTTTGGCAGACTGTGTTAGATACTGCTCCTCTCTCCTCTTAGGTGAATGAATTTTCACCAATGATCTATGGGTGGCAGTATTTAACATTTTTCCCAGGCAAGATCCTATCAGGGATTCTGTGAACATCACGGCGTGACCTCTGAATAATCAAAAAGGAATTCTGGGGCTTTACCAATGTCAAGGTGATCTTTTGGTTCAGTGTGTCCAGTAGAATTAAGAGAATCCGAAGTCCAGGTTTTACCTAAGTATGTGAAAATTCATATTAAAAGGGTAAACCAGGTGTGATTTAAAAACTATACAATGTCTGCAAAGGCATCTGTCTAGTTAAAACTTCAGCCTGATGAGGTGAAGTAGGAAGGACTTTTATTTAGTGTGGATTAAAATGTCATAAAAACGAGTTTAAGCTCTTACCAGTTCCCCGTAATTGAAGTCCGTTTCTCGCTCACAGCACAGTCACTGTACCAGTGCAAGAGTGGAGTCGGGGTGCTGTGATTAGGGTGGATGAGGAGAGTCTAGGCTTCTTGTACTTCGCTCTCCATGATGATGCAAGGGCTGAATTTTCGGAATCTGTCCAGCAGGCAAGTAGACTCGTGAGCGTATAACTGCTCTCAGCGACCTTGGGCTCGGAGGTGATCTGCATCAGTTCTATTCTCCTTCCTTGGTGAGAACAATCAAGTGTGATTTTGCAAGGGGCCTGGACAATAAGAGCTAACAATGTGTCAACATAGAATGAAAAGTGGTGAATAAGTATCCTTTGCTGTGGTAGGATACATGTTCTCATCATTGTATTAATGTTTCCTGAGTGTCTCTTCCATCAAAAGAAGACAGAAAGAAATAAAACATGGAATTGAATGGGAGAAAATTATGATTTGGCAAGCAGAACAAATTACTTCAATTGTATCTTTAATATTGTTAGTGTTCTTCTTTTAGTATTCAGTAAAATCCCTTAAATGCTTGATATAATTTGATGTGGTTTGTTAATAGGCTACCTAGCAATCAAGTTTTTTAAGACTATCTTAAGCATAGCTTTTAAAAACAGATACACAACTAGTCATTTGTCCTACCGGATTCATCATAAAACTTTACAAATGTCAATTAGCCCCAATCACGTTGAGTTGTCCTATTTACAGGCATTCTGTCTGATTTTTGTGTCAGCTACTTGAAAATATCTTGGTATGTAGCTTTTTGCCAGGTTTTCTTTGTGTATTTTGCAAGCCTTTTTACATTATCATTATCCTAATCTAGTTATTATTCTACTTTTTGTTATATTTTCTGGTAAATGATCCTTTCATAAATCTGAAATAGTTGTCTGTCATAAAAACTAGTTTTTAAGTTTATTTTTCCTGATCTTATAATAGCCACACAAGATTTCTTGTAATTTAGGTGGCCTCTCACTCTATCCCACAATACATATGTGTGCTTGTGTAAATACACATATTTTCAACTATTTTGTGTTTTTATTTTAAAGTCTTAACTTTTACTCTATTTGGCAATCATTACTTTTGAATTAAAGTGTTTAGTCCACTTGTATGTAATGTAATTATTGATGAGGTTAGATTTATGTCTATTGGGCTGGGGATTAAGCTCAGTGGCTTAAGCGCCTGCCTGGCAAATGCGAGGTCATGAGTTCAATCCCTGGTACCAAAAAAACAAAACAAAACGAAACAAACCCCCTCAAAAAACACTTGTGTAAAGATTTATGTCTATTATTTTGCTATTTTTTGTATTTTCATCTCTCCTATTATTTTTATTATGTTACTGATTTCTTTCAGTAAATAAAATATTTTAAAATTAATTAAATCAAATTAATTAATCTCATTTTATTACTTTTATTTGCTTTAAGACTATATGTTCTTTTTTTTTCATTTTTAAGAAATCATAATTTGTGTCCCTCAGTCTATTAGACTCTACTTAAATTACCAAAAGCACCATTTCATGTAAAATTATAACTTAAAGAAGTCAATAAGTTGCACCTTCTCCTTTCGGTTTTTATTGTATATTTTACTACTAATCCATATTTCCCTTCTGGAAGCTAAGGTCTTCTAAACTCTGGAGCATTTTTTTTTCTATTTTTTGGATTGAATAGTGGTTATTTATTTACCGCCAAGTTCCAGAATCTTTTCTTTTGCATGTTCTAAAATTTCTTCATAACTTCTTATTTTGCGTTTTAAGTTCCTCCATTTATTCAAATGTTCTGCTTATTTTAATTTTATTGTCTTCAAACATTTGTGAGTTTTTAAAGTCTTGGTTTTTGCTAATTTCAACATCTCATTTATTTGGTGTCCATTTCTTTTGACTGTTTTTTCCTTGATCATGAGCCATATTTTTCCTAATTTAATATGTATGTTATAAATTTTTATTGTGTGTTATTATAGATGATATGGAGTCTGAGTTGCATTGCTTTTCTTTAAAGGTATGACGATTCATTAGGGCAGGCAGATGAATTATTGATTTCCCTTAAAAGAAACAATGGGCCAGGCGTGGTGGCATACATCTATAATTCTAGCACTTGGGAGGCTGAGGCAAAAAGATCATTGTGAGTTTGAGGCCAACCTGGGCTAAGTGGAGAGTTCAAGACCAGTCTGAACTATGCAGTAAGATCCTTTCTCAAAAAAAACTAATCTAACAACAATATGAATTTTTCTTTTTATGTGTCTATGCTTCTGGCTTTAATAAAAGGCCTTCACACTGTTGTGCATAACCAGCCATATATCATATACCATGCATCAGTTCTTTCTCTTCCTGAAAATAATCACGTGTCTCTTTGATAACTATTTCCAAACAGGACCATATGTAGGCCTGATTTCATAAAAAAATTATTGACAATTGGGGAAGAGAAATGTCTTAATTTCATACAAGCTCTCCTACTTTATCAGCATGAAAATTCTGTTAAAAATCATAAAAGAAGATTTCCTTTTTCGTTATGCTTTTCTAAAAATCCAGACAAATTTAAAGAGACTAAGATATTATACAGTAAATATTAAATTTCTACAATCTAATAGAAGCAGAGGTCTTGGAAAATGTAAGTACCATTTCAAATATAAAAATATGTAGGATGTTTCTACAGTTGATCAAAAGGAATTGTCTTTTAAATCTTATACTAGGTGAATATAAAAATAATATATTTTAAAATCAGTAAAGTATATTAAGAAATTTTAGTCAGTTATTAAATTAATGAAATTTCAATTTTTACAAAGATAACTTATCAACATTTTTACTGTGATATGAAGATTACTTATGCTAAATTGTACCAGAGTATAGTGAATTTTTTATTACTATCTTTAAATTTTAAGGCTATACAAGCATTTTGCTTATTTTTATGTCAGAAAAAAATTGAGATATTCTAATGTGTAAAATAAAGCTGGATAATACTCATGTATCTATATTCCTAAGTAACTTGGAAATATACTACAATCTGCTTTAAGTTCCCTTAGAATGAATTTTTAAAAATTATGTCATCTATCAAAACATTACACACAATATAATTATTGTATATAAATTCCATGTTATAAATTTCATAGTATATATCTAGAAGAAAGAATGAAAAATACTCAAGTTTTCTCCAATGCTGACATTTTGAAAATGTCATAGTTTATAGGAAATGATGAAAACCCATATTACATGGCAGAACATTCTGACCTTTTGCTTTGAAATTGATGTGAGTTCCTGGGCAAGCTCTGTAAAGAAACTTGGTGGTAAAATTCAGTTACTACTAAGTAATTGAAGATTTCAAAGGTCACAGCTCTAGGAACAATTTGGTCTACAAGATAGGGCATGGAATAAATTTATTTTTCAATTATGTTTCCCCTAATGTTATTTTAAGAAGCAACAGACTTGTGTGAAAGGTCTTTTTTAAGATGGCTTTGGCTCTTTATCGTCTTCAGAAGATTTTTCTTTTTCAAAAAATATTTTATATGACTAAATTGCACACACACAAGAATACGTATGATTCAACATATGTGCACACCTGTGAAATGATCATCAGAGTCAGGATAACAAACACTGATATGCCTAAACACTCTTGGTATTTCTTTGTCATCTATTCCTCCCTACTTCCTCCCAAAAGTGACCATTGATCTGCTTTCTATCATTATAGATTATTTCATATTGTCAAGAGTTTTATGTATATGGAACCATACATTGTATTTTCCTCTAGCATCTATCACTCAATAAATCTATTTCAAGGTTTATCTATGTTTTGGGGCATATCCATAAATCATTTCTAACTGCTGCTGAGCTACATTTTTATGAATATAATACAATTTGTTTATACAGTTACTCAGCATTGGAAAATTCTATGTTTTTCAAGATTTGGAATATGTCAAAACTATATGACTTCGTACACAAACAGAATGAGTGAACCAGACAGCAGGTACATATTTAACTTTTTATGAAGCTGTCAAAGAAATGTCTAAAGCTAATAAATCATTTCATATTCTTAACAATATAGGAAAATCCTGGTTCCTGTATATTCATGCCAACTTTTCCATGTTCTTTCTTTAATTACTGGGATTTGTAGTGGCATCTCATTTTTGTTCTATTTTTTATAATTAATATATTATACTCTTAGTTACTGATGAAAAACACTTTCTCATGTATTCATTTGTAACATACACATTAATTTTCAAAATCTGTGTGTGTGTGTGTGTGTGTGTGTGTGTGTGTGTGTGTGTGTGCTATCTTGGTACTGGGAATTCTACCGAGGATCTTTTTCAGGCTACACAAATGCTCTATAACTGAGGGTCAGGCTTCTATCCGGAAGTTTCCCGAGAGCTTCATGTGCTCGTAGGTGGGGTTTTTTGGAACGTGACAGGATGATGGCAGTTTGCAACTTACTTGCTATTAAAATATGGGGCCTGCTTCCCGGAAGCAAGCCACAGTGCATGTGACCTGAAGGGTGTCCCTTCCTTGCTGCAGGCTTGGACACCAGCACATGAGCAGGTTTCCTTCTGTGATGTCCCTCTGCCATCTGGTCCTGTGTTGGAGCCAGCCATCGATGGGCATCTATTTGAACTGAAATAAACCTCTCCTCCTTTACAGTGAGTGGTGTCAGCACAGAAAAGTGGCTAAGACACTGAGTTACGTCCCACTTCACTATTTCTTTCAGGTTTCTTTTATCTTTTTTCTTTTTTGATGATAGTACTCGAATCTAACCGAGGACCTTTGCAGTAAGCTACATCTCTGGCATTTTTTTTTTTTTTATTCTTGATACATTTCCGCAAGTCACTGAATTGTCCAGGCTAGCGTTCACTTTGATATCCTACTGTGTCAGTCTCCTGAGTAGGTGGAGTTACGGGCCTGGGCTACCACATCTAATAAACTGGAAATTCATGATTAAATGTAGTAAGAAATTGAAATTGCTTGGACTCAACCTCTGTATGGCATGTAATGTGTGTGTGTGCGTGTGCGTGTGTGTGTGTGTGTGTGTGTGTGTGTGTGTATATATATATATATACATGACTTATGTTTTTAGTCTCTAAGTGATTTTTGAAGAACACAATTTTTTAATAATAGTGTGTTCTAATTTATCTTTCTAAAAGATATATTGTTTTGGTATTGTATCTTAGAAGTACTAGCCTAACCTCAGATCTAGAAGTTTTAAGGTTTTCATTTCATATAGAGGCCTATTAATAATTTTTTTAATAATTTCGAGTTAATTGTTGCATGTGATGCTAGATACGGTTCAAAGTTAATTTAAAATATTGTAATATGCAATTTAAAAGTTCTTTAAAAGTTCTAAAAAGACCACCTTTTCCCAACTGAATTGCTTTTATAACTGTTAAATTCTTGGTTCTCTGTATGTGGTTTTCTAATGTTTTCCATTGATCTTTGTATCTATTTTTATGTACACACCGCACAGTGTGAGTCCAATGTCTTTGTTCATCTTTTGTGCTCTATTAGATATATATTTATAATTGTCATAAAATATTCTGTAATTCTAATTATCTGTTTTTGGTAAAGTTTGTTTTGACAGGTAGTAGTACAATTACACGAGGTTTCTTTTGACCAACCCCCGACAACCCCCAAGGATTTAGCTTCAGCAAGCAATGGCGTTAAGCAGGATGAAAACGCCAAGGTCTTGTTCCTCTGAGGAAGAGAAGCTTCCAAATGGGAACTGGGATGTGAGGAAGAGCTGTGGGTTTGGCTGCTGTAGTACAGAGCTGAGTCTGCTTTTCCGAGATAGGAAGGAGGGAAGGGGTTGTGCAAAGTCAAATAAACACCAGATTCTCAACTTGCTTGCTAAATTTGTGCACATAGATATTTATTTGTTTGTTGCTTTTACTAGATTTCAAATGATTGATCAATATTCCTGGAGAGAGAGTATCAGGAGCTCTTCATGCTGTTGTGCCAAAGCTCAGTCTGGAATTTCAGTTTATATGTAACATTTCAGGGCTTTTTAAAAAATTTTTATTTATTTTTTTATTTAAAAGAGAATAAAACAAAAGGGGGCAGTACAGAGCAGATCAGAACAGGACAACATAGGCAACACAGTACTTTACATTAAGTCAACTGGACATCAACAGTATCTAACACCATATCTCTTACTCTGCTATAGTTGAGCATAGTTTCAATTACAATAATATCAAACATAACACAACAGTATAAAGCCATGCATATAGTGAAAGAATT
>PVJX010000182.1:327797-343206 GCA_004027295.1 Dolichotis patagonum | reverse complement strand
TTCACTTATCCAGATGTCTGTTTCTCTTCTCATGTTTGGGAAGTTTTCAGCTATTACTTCTGTAAATATCCTCTTGATATCATTTGGGCTGTCCCCTTCTTTTTCATTTATCCCTATTAATCTTGTTATTTTTCTTTGCATCATCTTGCAGGTGTTGAATTGTTATTTCCTGATTCTTTGTTATTTTTAAAAGATCTTGTCTTTCCTGCTCACTGGCTGCAATCTTATCTTTGAGGTCTGAAATTCTATGTTCAGTTTCATTGAGGCAGTTTTTACAGCTTTTGGTAGCATTTTTGATTTCCTATATATCTCTTTGAATCTGCTTTATGCATTGTGTGTTTCTTATATTGTTCTTTCAGGGATTCTATCTGTTTGCTTTGTTGCTCTAATTTTTTAGCTGTGTTTTCACTAGATGCATTCACTATTTCTTTCACTGTTTTTATGAATTCTTCTTTTACCTGGGCAAGTATTTCTGGTTTGAATTTCTCCATAGCTTTCCCTAGTTGCATATTTATTTCATTTGATATCATTTCAGACATTTCAGGTGTATGGCTTCTTTTTTCTTTTATGTACATGGCTTCTAAGCTTTCTTGGGGAGGGCTAGAGCTTTAAGCCTGCCTTTTGGTCTTTCCTTTTGTCATTTTTCTGTATTTCCTTGCTTTGCGCGGTGTTCCAATGCTTTCTCTGCATGTGTGGCAAATTACCTCTTGTACCCTCAGCTCCTGGAGGGGCAGTGGCTCCCCCACAGGCTCTTGGCTTCCTCACAGGGTTCTAACTCCCCTCTGTGGGCTCCTGGCTCCCTAAGTTGTAAGGCGAATGCTGGGTGTGGTCAACCTGGAGTCTGTGGAATCTCAGGCAGGCCAGGCCACTGTACTTTGTCCCAGGCAGGTCTCCAGGAGGTTCCCTGGGAGTGAAGAGTGGGCCTACAATTCCCAAAGAGTCAGGCCCAAATGCTGGTTTCTGCAAAGTTCCCGGTCCCAAACAGACCTGGCCACGATGCCAGTCTCCACAAAATTCCCAATCCAACCACCCCGGGCCTCTCTGCGTGTCCGGGAGGTTCCAGGTCCCAAAGAGTCAGGCCGCGATGCTGGTCTCTGGGAAATTTCCTGGGGGTGAAGGGCAGGTTTATGGGCCCAAACAGACCTGGCCCAGATGCTGGTCTCCGGGAAGTTCCCTGGGGATGAAGGGCGGGCCTACCAGTCCCAAACAGTTGGGCGGAGATGCTGGTCTCCGCAGACTTTCAATCCAAACATCCCGGGCCACTCTGCGGGTCCGGGAGGTTCTGGTCCCCTTAGGTTGATTCCTAAGTATTTCATTTCTTTAGATGTTATTGTGAAGGGTAGTATTTCCATTATTTCTCTCTTGGTGAGTTTCTTGTTTGTGTACTGGAATCCTATTGATTTTTGAGCATTGACTTTGTATCCTGCTACACAGCTGAATTTATTACCTCTAGCAGTCTTTTCCTGAAGTTTTTTGGGTCTTCTATATAGAATATCATGTCATCTGCAAATAGTGGTAATTTAAGTTCTTCCTTTCCTATCTTTATTCCTTTTATTTCTCTCTTTTGTCTGATTGCCCTGGATAGTGTTTCCAGAACTATATTGAAAAGGAGTGGTGATAGTGGACATCCTTGTCTTGTTCCTGATTTTGAAGTAAAAGCTTTCAGTTTTTGTCCATTTAGTATAATACTGGCTGTTCGTTTGTCATAGATGGCCTTTATACGGTTGAGGTAGACACCATGTATCCTGAGTTTCTGAAGGGTTTTTATCATGAACATGTGTTGGACCTTATCAAAAGCTTTTTCTGCATCTATTGAGATGACCATGTGGTTTTTATTTTTGGTTCTGTTGATGTGGTGTATTACATTTATTGTTTTGCATATGTTAAACCATCCCTGAATTCCTGGAATGAACCCCACTTGGTCATGATGTATAATCTTCTTGATGATTTGCTGCATTCTATTCGCCAGTATTTTATTGAGAATCTTTGCACGCACATGCAGAAGACTGAAACTAGATCCGTGCCTATCACCATGCACAAACTAAAGTCTAAGTGGATCAAAGACCTAAACATTTGTGTATTACACAAAAGTAATAAGAACTGTAGGAATAATATAGCCCCAAATGTGTAATTGCTACTGTAAAAAAGAGAGGGAAAGAAAGTGCTCTAAAGGCTATAACTGTATGTATGTTTACATGTGTAAGATAGATGACCATATTACTGGTTTTGTTATATCATTCAACAGGACTGTTAACATTCTCACTGTATGAATGTCTAATTTGTATGGTTTAGTTTTGTAATTTGAACAACTATTTCCATGATGATAGTATATAACTTAGCAAGTAGTGATTTCTTAGTGGTTTTTTTTTTCTTTTTTTCCTTTGGAATTCTGTATTGTTGCTACCCTTTTTTTCTGTTTTGTTTTGTTGTGTTTTTTTTTTCTCTTTAAATAAAATTTTTTAAAAAAGTTTGAGTATCTCCTCCAAAACTCATATTGACATTCAGCTGCTAGGACAGTAGTGTTGAGAGGTGGAACTCTGAGGTGAGTCAGTCATGAGCACTTTGTGCTTGTGAATGGATTATCACCACTTTCATGGGAGTCAGTTTAGTTATCAAGGAAAGTAGGTTTCTGATAACAAGATGGAGGGTGACCTTACCCTTCTTCTCTCTCAGGCTCTTTTGACATTCCACCACAAAATGATGTAAACAAGAAGGGCTTTACTAGATGCTGGTACCATGCTCTTGTACTTGGCAGTCTGCAAGTAAGCTAAATAAACTTCTACTGTTTACAAACTGCATGTTTTGTAGCCTTACAGCAGTAGAAAACAGACCAAAACACTTCTCATTCTGCTTTGCCTTATGTCCTGGTAACCTCTAACCCACTTTCTATGTCTGTGAATTACCTATTATAAATATTTCATTCAAGTAAAATATATGACAGTTGTCCTTTTGTGTCTGGCTTATTTTATACACAAATTTTTTCAAGGCCAACCTATGTTAAAGCATGTATCTGAACATTACTCTCTTTTATGACTAATATTCCATTGCATTTTTATATTACTTTTTTTTCACCTATTCCTCAGTTAATGGAAACTTGGATCTTTTCCACTTTTATGCTACAGTGAATCCTACTACTGCGAAGAACATTCACCTACAAGAGTGGTTCAGTTCTTGAGGGTATTCATCTAGAAGTGGAATTATGGGTTAAATGGCAATTCTATGTTTCACTTTTTGAGGAACTTCCAAACTTTACAGTTGCTGCTCCATTTTACAATCCATGATTTATATTTTACACTGAACAAGTTGCAATGTGTCCATACCCTTTACATGTTATTTTAAATTTTTTCCTCATTTAGCCATCTTTAGTGGGTGGGAAACAGTATGTCACTGTAGTTTTTATTTGTGGTTCTCTAATGACTAAGGATTTAGGCATTTTCTTTAAAAGATACTTCACCTCCCCATATGACAACTCCTCAATGATTATTTGTATTATCTGAGCAAACAGTAAACTATTAGAGCCTTTTTGCCACCTTTATAAGGAATCATAGTACAAAGTACCCTGGTTTTGATGGTTTTCATTGTGTATGTTCTGCCAGAAGGCCAGTCTGCTATTCCTGTGAGTCAGCAGAAGCTATGCTGGGTGTGGGAAGAGCACATCAAGAATCTAGTTTGATATTCCCATAAACCACATAGACCAGGTACGGTCCAGGAAGAGAAGCCAGATTACCTTTCCCATGAGTCCACTGGCATACTAGGGCTGAGAATCAGGACTCCTTCCCCAACCTCAAGCAATCCGCTGGTTCAGAGGACAGGCTGAGTTGATGGAAATTGAGGCACAAACACAACTAAATGCTTATATTGTTTGACTGACTTTGCAGGTCTAAGGCCAGTAGTCTAAGCATCTATTAAAAGGCTGACACTACACAATACGGCAAATACGTGGATTTCCTACTGACTTGTTTTTGAAATCCAATTATTATTGTTTTGTTCTGAGATATTGTTTTGTTTTATTCAATGCTCTCTTTTGATTGGCTTTATTCTGTTTTGTTTTATTCAATTTTACTATATCTGAGGAAATGGACAACTATTGTGAAGATAACAAGCTATATCATGGTAGCCATTGTTGATGACCTATTGTCCTGTTCTGAAGTTATGTACCACTTTCACTGCTTTGTTTTGATTGGCTTTATTCTGTTTTGTATTGTTGGGTTTTATTCTCCTTAAAATTAAAAAACAAAACTGTATCTTGAGCCAATCATGATGACAAATCAACACATACCTTCAAGGTAGCGGTGCAAAATTTCACTTATGCAGGGTTAATACGTTCTGAATAACTAATTCACAGCATAATAACTATAGTCAATACTATATTGTGTACTTGAAATATAATGAGAGTAAATCTTAAATATTCCCATGTTACATTGAGCTTAAATTTATTTTCATGCAGAATGATCATATTCTTTCACAAAAAATAGTCTAACCTCCCTTCAAAACTTCACATACCCTTTTCCTTCTCCCAAAAGTTCTCTTCTCTAGAGCTGACGCTGTCACTTGCATTAACGATTTTTTCATGTGATCTGGGTTCAAGATCCTTAAAACCAAACTTATTTTCCTCAAAATTTGCTCATGTACAGATTGTTTCCGTGGTAACAGCCACCCATAAAAATAATCTGTGTTGTAACAGAGCAATGTTTGAAGCTATAATAACCATTAAATGCATGGAACTTAGCAGCTTATTTTTCATCCTTCTCACATTTCTGTCTTTCTGACCCTAAATGCCCTCACCATGTGGTAATCCAGAGGTCCAACCTTCTTCAAACGTGTAGCTTTCTCTTCTCCTACAGAAAGGCTTTCACATTCCACTAGTGAATACATAAAAAGAAATTAGAACTAATGGAGTACTGACTACGTCTACAACATGCACAATCCATGTACTCTTTTGAGACCAACAGAGATTTACCATTAGCACCGCAAAGTGTGAAGATATCAAGAAGATGAGTTATGTCCATGTCCCATGCAGGTCTGAATCAAAACACTATCAGTAACTGTATATTAAGGTAAACCTGAGGCATAATAACATTTTCATAATTAAAGTTTCATAAAGTAGCAAGAAAACAAAGCTGTTCTTTCCCATTTTAATAACCACGTTCACTAAGAAAACTCTTAATGCATCAAACTATTTAGCAAATATAAGATAGCACATGACGTATTATGGACATGGTACAGTGTTCTTTCGCTTTGGTCCATTTCAACATTGTCTATAATTTGTTCCTGATATGCCTTGTTAGAAATGAACCAATTTATTCCTGTACCCTTACTTTGTTTTATTCCTTTTTAGTGAAAATGTTTCAAATTATCATTAGATTATAATATTTTCATAATGCTCAATTAATCACTTACAGAATGTCTATATATCTTCATGACATCTGACACCTGGCAGTATTGATTTCTTGTGTATATAACTGACCCTACCTATAGGACTTTACAACATTACCGTATAATGTTTCAAAAATAAAGTAGACAATAATAAAAGTCCCTCTATTTAAAACTCATCTCCAACTGTTTCAGACATTCTGTCAATCTTTTGTCATCTATAATACCAACTGCTAACTAGTAGGTAGTGAGTTAACCTTTTTTTCTTCAGGCAAATTTTAAATCCATTAAAATATATACATTTTAGCTACAGAACTTTGAAACATCTTTATCATGATGCAGAACATCTAACTGCCCAAAATGTTCCCTTTTCTTTGAAACAACATGTGCATGATTTAGCGTAGATACTACTAAGTTAATACAAGAATCAATTACCAGATTCATAGCCATACCTAAAATCAGTTATCCATATTAGACTGCTTTTGCATGAAGCATATGCTATATACAGTTTTACTGGGTATGCAAAAAAAGTGTATAAGACGCATCTAGGTTTCCATGATTAATTATTTTATTACCAAACAGTACTACTCTGTATGAATGTATCATAGTTTGCATACCAATTCTATTGATGGTAGACACTTAGGTTGTTTCCAGTTTGGGCTGCCATAAATAAAGTAGTCATGAATACTGTTGAACATACAATTTTATTTTTGTTGCATGAATATGCAATAGGAAAGTATATGTTTACATTTATAGAATGCAAACTGCTGAATATTTTTCCAACTAGTGTACTACTACACATGTGAGAGAGCCCATTCCTCCACATACTATTTGTTGATTTCAATTTGTTTATTTCAGTTTAGTTTTAATATGAATTTTGAAAATGATGTGAAATACCAAGTGTTTATTGTGTACTATTGTCATTCTTACTTTTTTGAAGTTTTTTCCCTGTATTTGTGTTACTTTAAAGTTTAATTACTGCTATATAGGTATTCTTTATATATTCTAGATATAAACATTTTGTCAGAAATGAGTCTCATGAGTGGTTTTTACAGTCTGTGGTTTCCTTTTCACTTTTTTCTCCCTTCTTGGTTTTTTTGTACCAGAGATCAAACTCATGACCTCACACTTACTAGGAAAGCACTTGAGCCACTGAGCTAAATCATTTTCTTTCTTTCTTTCGTTTTTTAAGAGCAAGGATTTTGAGCTTTCAGGCTCACCCTACATTCCCAGTCTCAAATAATCCTCCTGCCTCATCAGTTGAGTAGCTGAGACTTAAGGTTCATGCTACCACACACAGTCCTTTTTTATTTTCTTAATGGTATCTTTCAAGTAGCAGAAGTCTTCAACTTCATGATTATAGCTTTGTGTATGGCACAAAATTTATTGCCTACATTCAGAAAAGGATATTTTGTATTCTAAAAGCTTTATATATTTAGATTTTATAATCAGGAATATAATCTATATTAAGCTAATTGTTGTACAACTATTATCTCTGGTTTTCTAACTGATAACCAAATTAGTTTATACACAAACTGGCTGAAAGCACAGCACACATGGAGGCTGTGTTCTTCATAACCCCAGAGGCAACATGGAAAAAATAGGGCAGTTCAAGCAGGTACACTGCCATTGCTATACAAAATCAAAGCCACATGCTAAGGTTAACTGTCACTTTTTTTCACTGTGGTACAAGTAATGTGTAATCACTTTCCCCTAATTGTTCTACTTAATAAAATTTGGCCTTATTGCATTATAAAGGCATTATGAAAACTGAAAATTATTCCAGTAAATATAATGCAACAATAGTTTGTTACATTTTGCTTAATCTTATTACTTCCTAAAACTGTAGTAACATTGGAGTAAAATAATTTTAAACAACCGAAGAAATAAATGCAAACTATAGGGTTCTATTAATCTTAGAGCAGATGCTTAGTGCAAAGGTGTCAAAATCAATCTTTTGAAATTCAGGCTAAGGTAAAGGCACTCAAATAGTTATACTTTCTCATTGCTTTTGGAAGAATTATTCCAAGTGAAAATGTTTGATGCAGACTCAAATATAAATATAGAGGTTCTGTGGGTTTTGCTTGATTCCTATGAATGTATAAAGAAATAAAAAAAACTTCTTCCCTGGAACACGAGATAGTGTAAACAGATTTAATCATACTCACACATGGAAGTTTCTGACACTAAATAACTTCAGTAGCTTGTGCTGGGTATACAGTTATCTACTTATTACATGTCCACAATCTCCAGATTAGTTTTGTGCATGTTAGTGTATATTCTGCACTAAAGACCCAGGAAGCATCTTTTTCCTCTTCATATGTGGCTCATACAATGAAGAAGATCAAGTGACCTGGCAGGATAGTCTTAGAAGCATATGTTCATATTCCTGCACGCATTTGACAAGAACTGAAACACACTAAATAAATTTAGTAAACTGCTTAACATAAAATGAGTTAGAGGCATTCACCCATTCTGAGTCAACACATTAAATATTATTGGAAAGAAAACTTAAAAAAGATAAACTATGAGATTAAATCTACTTAAAGAAGTTGCCACAAACTAAATTAAATCAATAAACTTTTTACTATAAACGAAAGAAAACCATAGTATGAAGTATACTAGCAGATTTACTTCAATCTAATAGTAAAATTTTTCATATGCATAAGGAAATGTAAGCAAATAAGTTATTCACTTTATTTAAATAGCATTTTTACTTAAGGCAGTGAGTCAAGAAGTAGACCATAAATTGTGAGACAAAGCATAAAAAATTAAAGTGAAGTTTATATTTCCATAATGTGGTCTCCATATTTAGATAATATATATCTTATTAAATGCTAAAGATGTGTCACATTCCTCAAATTAAGCAGAATATTTTTGTTTTACACATTTCTAAGTGAAATAGCTTTTAAAAATGCACCACAATTCTACTTCCTCCATGTAACTAAAAATAACACAGTAAATTTATTTCAACATAAAAGTGACCTTCAAACAGACATTTGAAATAAGTGATCCAGGTATATAAGGTAACCCCTTCCAAGTCCCTTAACTTCGTTGTGTGGTTATAACAAATTACTGCAGACTGGGAGATTTATATATAACAGAGCTTTATTCTCACAACTCTAGAGGCTGGGAGGTTGAAAACACCAGCAGGTTCAGTGTCTAGTCAAGGTTCAGTGTTTGCTCCCAAGATAATGCTTTATACTCTGTGAAAACCAGAGATGACACAGCAGAATGGCTGGAAGGCTGCCATATCCCTCACCCCCTATAAAGATATTAACCCCACCCAAAGAAAGCAGGACCCTCATGGTCTCTTCCTCTAATAAAGCCCAATCCCAGTACTACTACATTGGGAATTACTGCAATTTGGAAGTGATACAAACATTCACAATTCAAAGAAAAAGGAGGGAAGAAAAGAAAGAAAACAGATTGACACATACTTGCAAAAAGAGTAGCAAATTATGTAATATTTTTCCAGACCCATCTTGATGTTTTACCTGAGTCATAAGAATGCTAACAATCTGTGATTCTTACACCTGGCAATTCATCATTAGAAAAGACTATGCAGTTCCTCCTCATCTCTAAATGCTGCTTTATGGTATGACCTCCACTTTCAAATTTTGTACAGTAATATTCCTAAACTAGAAAGGACCAGAATTCTGTACAAAATCAGTTGATAAAGGAATGTTTTGATGTAAAGGGAGGATCTGGCAGACATGAAATTAGTATAGTTCTTATCAAATTTATTTTATTTCCATGACAACAAACTGAAATGTTCTCACAGTATTTTACATTAAAAAAGGAAAACAGAAAAAGAAAAATTAAGTTGTTGATACAAGTGACAGAAGGCAGAGTTCATTAACAAAACTGAAAACCATTAAAATTTTGAAGAGAATTATTAGCCTTTAGTAGGAATTTAATGAACACAGAATAGTCTATATAAGACCCATCAAAAGACAAACACACAGCCAAGAAAGGTGTTGCATGCCTGTAATCCTAGCACTCTGGGAGGTGGAAGCAGGAAGAGGTCGACAATTGGAATCCAGTCTGGGCCCCTTCGTGAAGACTTAAAATAAAAAAGGCTGGGGATAGAGCTCAGTGTGAAGACTTTGGGCTCTTTCTCCAATATAACAGACACACACACACACACACACACACACACACACACACACACACGGATACACACATATGTACACAACCAATACATATTACTAACTATAACTGAAAGGTCTCCTATGAAAGGTACAATTACTGACATCAGTAGTTTAGTACTCTTGGAAAATGAAAATCCTTATGCAAATACATCGACAAACTTTAATATATTTTCATAAGTACCTTATGTACAAAAATAGGAGACTGCTTGTAATGTATAAAGGACAATATGTATCAAGATGTATATGACAACATTCTTATAGAGTCCAAAACTAAAAATCTTTTAAATGTACAATGGAAGTGTGGTACAGGCAATTGTGGCATATAAAGTATAATGAGCATCATGGGAACATTAAAATGTTAAAAAAAATCATACATGTAAGAGCAATAAAGACATGAACAGAATACTTATATTTACATAAAGCTGAGGAACAAATAAAAATAAATTTTTACTTTCCTAGTTTCGTGTTACAAAATATATCACAAAACATTCAGTGGAGAAGTGCCAGATGGAGAACGTAAAACATGCCTGTAAATTTTGCTAGATCTTAACCCAAGCCTCAGAGAACTATCACAACTGAAATACCAGCATAGATGATCTCATAAGCACCAAATTCAAACTATCTGAGGAAACAAATCACTATGAATGTGAGAAACTAGGTGTAGAGAATCAGACCTCAAAACACAAACAGAATATTTTTACAAAGTAACATCTTTAAGTATCAAACATCTGAGTAAGAAATAAGACACTCATAAGAAGTGATCAAGTGGGCCGGGGATTTAGCTAAGTAGCATAAGTACCTGCCTGGCAAGCACAAGATCATGAGTTCAATTCCAGGTATCAAAAAAAAAAAAAAAAAAAGGAACCATGTGTACTTCAAGGAAAATGGAGTATGGAAGTTAAGAACATCATAGAGGAAAGGTCAAGGCTTGATTTAAACTTCAGGATATGTAAAACAGAAATGTGAGCAAGAAGACCAATTTCGTGGAGATTATATAGAATGTAGAACACAACGGACTTGTGTAGGACACAACTTACTAAACTCTCTAGTTAAAACAGAATGTATCGAACGTAGTAAGTTTAGCAGTTACTACCGTATACTAACAAGTAAAATGCAGACCAGACTGAAAAATGAACAAATCAGCTTAGATATGATATGCTGGAGAAGTGAAGCCACAGAGCAAACTACTGGCAAAAACTGAAAGGGCGAACAGGTGGATACAATAGAAAAGCAAATAACAACAACAAAACCCATGTTGGGAGATTGAATACACATGCAAGGCTGTAGCATGGCCAGGGTAAGGCCAACCGAAGAACAAAGAGATACCTTAAAGAGCAAGATAAGGTGACAGCTGAAGACATCTCGCTCCAACTCCAAATGACAAGATAGAGACTGCAGCCACAGGCATCTCACTCCCACTGTCTATTTCCTACTACAGATGTTATCACGGAGATAGGACAGTTCTTTTAAATTAGCATAGAATACTACTTGGAGAAGTCACTGAGGTGACTCGCCAGGTCTGCTCAGATCTTGCCCCTTCCTCAGCATCCTATCTCCTTTTTTTGAAGACCTAATAAATATGGGTCACCCAGAGAAGCTCCTTGTCTCAGCACCCAGAGCTTCAAACTCTGTTAGAGGGTTTTGATCCTCTTGGAGCCCTAAAATCACACCATTTGTCTCATTTATTTCAGCGTTCACTGTACACTTGTTTGGGAGTTTGGGGATCCTGTTTAGGTCCCCAATAAACCCCCACATTTTCCTACAGTAGAAACTTCCATGAGAAACTCTCTTTCTGAAGCAGAAATACAGGAACTGAAATCCATAAATTGATGAAGACTGTGTGTAGATGAAGTTGTATGTTAAAACCTCTGGAGAGAATCAATTATAGTCCAGTTTTTATGAACTTTATCTCTAAGAACTCATAAGGTTCTGATAGAAAGAGTAATTTTTAAGACCGTTCCTTGAAAATGTAAAAGACAAGAAATCATGTTTTAATTTATTCCTGCTACCAAGGAAATAAAATATAAATCACGTGGTACAGAAGTAGAACAGCTGCAAAGTGTCACTTGGAGATTAAGTACTTTTAAATAATAGTTGGAAACAGAGACCAAAATTCCACTATAACTTTTTTTTAAATTTTGGATATAAAAGATTATGAAAACTGAAAAGTTTCTGCCCTAGTACAAATTACTGGACATTATGGCGGTGGTCTAACATGGCAGAAGGCCAAAGCAAAAACAACACTTACCCTGAAAACCACTTCCTCTTCAGCCCTGATTACAACTTCCTCTCTCCTTTTCCGTGCAAACAAAGAAAATTCCAATCAGTTCCTTGTGCATCATCAATATCTGCCCCACGTGCGGCTTCTGGCCGGAGGTCATATAACCCTCAGCCCTCTCTGTATCCAGCAGAGAAGAAAGCCAACCCCATGCGTTGTGTGCTCCTCTCCATATCTGCAATAAAGGCTATTTTTTCTTTCTTTCTTTCTTTTTTTTTTTTTTTTTGCTCCTCTATTGTACCAGAAAAACCTAACAAAAACATTTTACCAAAATTTCTGAAGTGAATCAAAAGGAGTGCTTAGAAGATGTTATTAGCATTGAATGTACATATTAACATTTTTAATATCAATAATTTAAGCTTCTAGTGCTGTGATTTGGATCCTAAGTACTGTCCAAAGTTCATGTGGTAAAGGCTTGCTGTGCAAAGTGGCACAACGAGGAGACAGAGCCTTTGGGAAATGGCCTGGGAGGTCTACAGGTCCCTGGGGTCTCTCTTGGAAGCAACCATGAGATCCCTCTTTCTTACTCTTTCTCTCTGCTTCTTGGTCAGGAGGACAAAGATTTTGTTTTTCCATACACTCTAATCATAATGTGCTGTGTCATCACAGGCCCAAGCAACCAGGCCAGGCATAGACTAGAACCTCTAAAATGTGAACCAAAATAAAACTTGATCTTTTACAAATTAATTATCTTAGCTATTTGTGATAGTAACAGAAATCTGACAAAAATCATCTTCTTAGGAAAGAAGAAAATGAGAAGCAAGTTAAATCCAAAGTAAGCAGAAAAAGTAAAGGCAAGAGAAGATATCCATGGAACTACAAACAGAAAATAAAAAAGCTTAACAAGAGTCAAAGCTCATGTTCTGCAAAGCACAGTAGAAATTATTAAAGACCCTAACTGGGATAACTAGGAAACAAGAGTGAGATCACAAATTATTAACTTCACAAAGCTATTACTACAGATGCCTTGGACAGTCAAAGGAAAATAAAAGAATGCTATGAACAAATCTATGCTCACAAACTTGACGATTTATGTAGATTAAGTTCTTAAAAGACACAAATTGCCAAAAGTCACATAATAAGAAAAGAACAACATGGATGGACCTATTACTTTTAAAGATATTTAATGAATAATTAACAACCTTCAAAAACAAAAAGCAACAGGTTCAGATTAGTTGAGTAAATGTTAACAAACATCTTTGGAAGAAATTATATGAATTCTCTATAATCTCTTTCAGACATACAAGATAGAAAATAACAAATGACAAATGACTCTTCTTGACTCCATGAGTTCCACATCACCCTAAAGAGAAAATCAGAATAAGATATTACAAGAAAACTTTATATCAATATCCTTCAGGAAATAGATACAAACAATTCTCCAGGAAATATCAGTAAATAAAATCCAGCTATATAAATAGAGTCCAATTATATAAATCCAATAGAACTATACAACATACCAAGTAGAATTTATCTCAGGTATGCAAGGCTAGTGCAACATTTACAATTTCAACTCATGTTTTTAGCAACAGAAGAAAGACAGGATCATATCAGCTGACATAGACAAAGTCCTTGACAAAATCCAACATGAGTACATGACAAAAACTTGCATTTACTAGGAAACTAGAAAAAAAAGGAAACTTACTCAGTTTGATAAAGAATATCCACAGATAAATCTACAGTTTGATAAAGAACATCCACAAAAAAAATCTACAGCTAATATATATAACGGTGACTTGAAACTTTCCCAATAATGAAAGTTTTTCTCTTTACTACTATTTTGAATGGGATAATACAATCTAAAAATGTAAGAAAATAAAAGATATAAATATTGACAAGTTCAGCTTTGTTCACAGAAAACAGAACTGTCTAAGGGGTAGGTGCAAAAGAAACAAACAATATATCTACTGGGCCTAAGAAGTGTTTCTAGTAAAGTTGTTGGACAGCAGGCATACTGGTGGCTTTCCTATTGCTGGGATAAAATACCCAACATCCACAAACTGAAGGAACAGAAATTGATTTTGGCTTACAGTTTCATAGAGTTCAGTCTATGGTCAGCTGGCTCCATGGTAGAGCTAGGGCATGATAGCCCAATGCTTAATTTATGACAGCTGGGAAGCAGAACCAGGGAAAGAGCTCCAGCAAGAGACACACCTCCAAAGGTATACCTCCACTGAGCAAACTCTGCCAACTGTATTCTACTTCCTAACAGTACATTCAGTTATAAACATCAAGGATTAACCTACTAATAAGCACAGTACCCCATCACCCAGTCATCTCTTCTGAAATCTCTTAACCCATTCAAGTTGAAAACTGATGGGTTTTCCCCACAGTGCATTTTGTCAAGTGATCATGAAGACAGTCCAACATCAGGAGGGAGCCAAAAACAACTTATCTGACTTCCATTTTCTCCCCTGGGCCCAAAAATAAATTTCCTGCAGCAGTCTCGCACTCGCCAAAGTAACCGTCAGTCTACTAATAACATGACATTTTCACCCAAACATAAACTCCTCCCCTAGCCAGACTTGAAACTATTGGCTCTCCCTTGTTCTAGTCAGAGTGCCTGTGTCTCCTGTGCAGCCCTTCCATGCCCGCAATAAAGGACTCTTTTCCTTGTCTCTTATTTAAGCCAAAACTTAACAAAAACTAGGATTAACTGACACACAAAGTTCATACTTAAAAGTCAGTCACACTGTAGTACACTGGCAAAGAACAAATGGATTTGAAATTAAAAACACTTTAGCATTTATATTAGCCTCCAAAGAATGAAATACTTAACTCTCTACTCAACAAAACACAGATAAGACCTGTATGAGAAGAACTGAAAGTTCTAATGAAACAAAAAAACTACTAAATAAATGGAGAATTAGGTCATGATCATGGATAGAAAGACTCAGTAGTGCCAAGATGTCAGCTGTCTCATCTTTGAGCAATAGTTTCAATGCAATCTCAAACAAAATCCCAGGAAATCTCATTTTGTGAATGCTGATAAATACATTCTAAATATTGAAAAATGACTGAGAACAGTCAATAAAATATTAAAGAACACTGTTAGAAGACTGACACTAGTTGAATTCAACTCTTGCTATAAAGTTATAGTGTATATCTTATGATATTGGTACATGTATAGGCAAGTAAAACAATAGAAGAAAAGCCAAAAAACAGACTAATGTACATGCAACTGATGCTCGAAAAGGCATAACAAACAATAAAAAATAGTGTTTTAAGTGGTGTTAGAACTGAAATTCACATGAAATATATACATAGGAAGAGACCATAAATAGAGAGACCATATAAGCTTCTTCAACATGACTCAAATGATAGTTGTAAATGTAAAACACAAAAATATAAAACTAGTAGAACACCATGTATGAAAAATTCTTTTTGACCTGGATTGTGGTGAACATATATATATAATATATAATATATAATATATAATATATAATATATAATATATAATATATAATATATAATATATAATATATAATATATAATATATAATATATAATATATAATATATAATATATAATATATAATATATAATATATAATATATAATATATAATATATAATATATAATATATAATATATAATATATAATATAT